>BGNK01004098.1:0-27165 GCA_003297005.1 Symbiodinium sp. clade A Y106
CGCCTACGGTCGCCACTGAACTCCTCAATCCTCACCGAGCCAATGCTGCTCTTGGGTCTTTCTTGCTCCCGGGCCTTCTTGCGCAGCAGGGAGCGAATCTCCGAGGTACCCGCCGACGAAAGGGTCGCGGCCGAGGATGCCCTGCCCGATCCAGTTGGTGGACCAAAGTTTCCACCCCCACTGCCATGAGGATCTGGATGACCTTGCCCACCAGCCGTGCCAGAGCCACCGGCGGCCCCGCTAGGAGGAGCACCTCCTGGTACAGCGCCATCTTGCCGAGGAGGAACTTCAGAAGGACCTTGGTGACCAGCAGGATCTCCTTGAGCTCCCTGATCGTGATCTCCATTGGTCTCCTCGCCTCTCGGGGCCGGGGCCCCTGCACCGGGTAAACCGGCAGAAGTTGAAGCCGAAGACGAACTCGAAGGAGAAGGGCGCCCTGAAGGAGGCGTTGCGCCAGGCATGGGCATTGCATTTGGCATTGCATCTGCAGGTAGGCCGCCAGGCGAAGCGGTAGCCATCGGAACAGTTGGGCTCATACACGCACCGCCGTTCCAAGGCCAGGCAGGCCCAAAACTCATCGGCGGTCCCATCGGGTGGACCCAAGTCGTGGCCCCCACAGTGCTCGGATCTGCAGCTGNAGGCAAGCTAAAGGTTTTGCTGCTGAAAGACATCGATGCTGCGTGCAGATCACATGTGAAAACACTCGCACTCGGCTCAAGCATGCCACTTCTGCACAAGGCTGCTCTGATTCAACACACCAGCCCCCCACCTCTGAAGACCGCTAAAATCACCAAGCACGACGACAGAAAAACGGCCACAGCTACAAAGCCCAAACCTCGAGCTGCAACTTGATTAAGTTCAGAAGCCAAGATCAGAAAATGCCGAAGCCCCGGCTCCAGACCCCCAAAGCTCGCAAGCCTCGCCTGAGCCCTTGGGTCAAGTCTCTCCTCGTGCCCAGATGCAAGCGCATCCGTCGACCGCACATCCGTCGGGCTTTTATCCTGCGGTCCCATAATCAGAAACGCTCACTCGCAGCTTAGATTCTGTGCTTTCAGGGCTTCGGGTTTTGGTTCAAGTTTTGGGGATGAAGTTCTTGGTGGCATCTGTGCACATGGCGTTTTCTGACCCTGCTTAAACGGTGCGATAGGTGAATAGCAGGGCCTTGAGCCTGGAGCATTCGCGACAAGATGCTGGTTCTGGGTTGGGTGGCTCGATGTTGCGTTGACCCCGACCCCGGAAGCAATGCATATATATATATATATACATATATACATATATACATATGTACATATATACATATGTTTTTTAGCACTCGCATTCTGGGTGACCGCAGATACTGTAGCATTCAGGCGCATTAGCTTGAGCATCATTAACAGGCGATTCGCGGCACAAGTCTACTACATCTCCCACTCTAGTTGGAGTGTTGAGTGCATATATACATTTGCTTCAGGGGTGGGGGATCACTGGACCCCGAAGTCAAACCCCAAACCTGGGCGTTGTTGAACGTAAGGCTCGTTTCTGGCAGCTACCTCCTGATGGCAATAACAAGACAAGTAGAAAAAACTGCTCACAATTAGTACGAATGACAATGATAACAATGGTCACGGTAGTGGCGGTGGTGGTGGTAGTAGTCGTAGTAGTAGCAGGAGTAAAGCGCGTAGTGGCAATCGTCGTAGAAGTAGTGGTAGTAGTACTAGTAGTAGTAGAAGTAGTAGAAGTAGGAGTAGAAGTAGAAGTAGAAGTAGAAGCAGAAGAGTAGAAGCAGAAGTAGAAGTAGAAGCAGAAGCACAAGTAGAAGTAGAAGTAGTAGTAATAGTAGAAAAGAAGCTGTCGTCTAGGTAGTAGGTAGTAGGTAGTTGGAAGCAAGTGGGAGGTGGGAGGGAGGAGGTAGTAGGTAGTGGGTGGTGAGTAGTGGGTAGCAGGTTGTAGGTAGTAGGTAGTAGGTATAGTGTACTAGTGCTAGTAGTTAGTAGTAGTAGTCGTCGTCGTCGTCGTGTCGTAGTCGTAGTAGCAGGAGTAGTAGTAGTAGTAGCAGGAGTAGTAGTAGTAGTAGTAGTCGTCGTCGTTGTTGTTGTTGCAAAACTGACATGCCGTTTGCATCGGTCTTTACAGCGTTTCCTACACTCCAAGTGCCTTTCGCATCGGTGCCGTCGGTGTTTCGCGTGCATGCAATTCTTCGTTTTTTGCGACATCCGGAATTTTCGGTATTTGCAGCATTTTCTTGCCTTCAGGTGGTGAACACATCGTAATTTACGGTGTTCGGTGGGTCAGGGCAGGGGGGTGGGGTGGGGGGGATAGTTCCGTCATTGAACTTGGAAAGAATGCGGCTTGGGCATGGGGGGGTGGGGGGGATAGTTCCGTCATTGGTTGGAAACACTTCATTTGCTTGGGCAGGAGGGGTTGGGGGGGGAGCGGTGGATTCCGTCTTTGGTTGGAAAGACTTCATTTGCCTGGGTTGGGGGTGGGGGAGTGGGGGGGATAGTTCCGTCATTGAACTTCGTGGAAAAGACCTCATTCGCTCATTCGCTTGGGCCGTTGGGGGGATAGTTCCGTCATTGAATTTCCTCGGAAAGACCTCATTCGCTGTCTCTTTCGTGCTTCCTTGCCTTCGCATCTTTCAGCCACTAAATTCCTATCAGATGCCCCAAACATTGAAAGCGCGCATTCCTGCGACATATACCGGGAAACAAATGTGTAGAAACAGCGAGCACCAATCTAACATCACTTGCTATGTAATGCGATGTGCTGTATTTTACAGCAGTTCTTGAATGAAAAGACTGCCCCTGTACTACGATACCAAATGTCTTGTCATGGAAGGAACAGAAAACCCTTGCAAGACGGCTGTAGAAGCAGCGAAAACAAAGCAGAAATAAATTCCTGCGTAAAGCGATGTGCTGCAATTTACAGCATTTTTCCAAACTAAGGCTACAGATTCAAGAACTGTCCTTGTCTCACGATGCCGTATCTTGTGTCTTTTCAAACATAGAAAGCAAAGACAACCCTGTAAATACCGATGCCTTGCAAATCCAGACGCAGCAAATACCGACGCCACCGACGTTTTCGGCCGTTGAAGCCTATGAAATGCTGCAAAAACCAATGGAATCAGCATGTGCGCCGCGCGCGTTTACGTCATGTCGGAGCGTTGTTGTTGTACGAGTAGTAGTAGTAGTAGTAGTAGTAGTAGCAGCAGCAGCAGCAGTAGTAGTAGTAGTAGCAGCAAGAGTAGTAGTAGTAGTTGTTGTTGTAATAGTAGTAGTAGTAGTAGTAGTAGTAGTAGTAGTAGTGGTAGCAGTAATCGTCGTCTTCGTAGTCGTAGTCGTAGTCGCAGTATTAGTAGTAGTTCTTGTTGTCGTCGTAGTAGTAGTAGTAGTAGTATAGTAGTAGTAGTCGTATAGTAGTAGTAGTAGTAGTACTAGTAGTAGTAGCAGCAGAAGCAGCAGGAACAAGAACAATGACAACAACAATAGTCTTCATCTCCATGGCACAAAATTCGACCAACAGTTGCAAGTGAACTCTGTCCAAAGCCGCAGGCCTTTGCTCTCGAAGCAAACGAGTCGCCGACACTGGGCTCAGCAGGAATCTGAGAACAAACCCGGGTCAGCCGTCGTTTCGGTTCTTTGGATTTAGGTGACACTCGCCCTCGGACAATCCTGGAAAGTTTAGAGCAGTTTAGGGTGGGATGTGTTGGTTGCCACTCTTTATACTCCATTGCCAAATCCTGGTCGCAACAACCTGCCTCCTTGTCAGCCGCGTCCGGGAACACGCCGGCGGGCTGCCTCGCTGATACGTTGGTACAAGCCGCTGCACACCAAAACAGTTTCCAGGTTTCCAGTGATGGCCTATAGTGCAGAGTTTGGATTTAGGGTTCAAGACCCAAAGTCTCATCGTCTCATCGTGTTGGGGCCAGACCGGCTAGAGACAACTGACATAAGCCCTTCGGAGGGCTATACACATGTTTGTTCAATGCCACAACGAGTCCAAGCGACTCGTGCTCCACGCGACAAGAAGGATCAACCCTTAACCCCAAGCGCTGAACCGGAGAACATGAGTATGGTCAAGCTCCGGAGCTTCGTACTAACGCATTTTGAGAGCATGGCTTCGATTCGCACGCTCACTCAAGGCAGGAAAGGCTTCAGGCAACGAGAGTCCCATACTGTTATTGTGACATGAGGTAGACTTCGACTCAGACACGGACAAAAACGTACCAAATACAACCAGACAAACCCAATAAGGTAGCAAGTGAAGACGAGGGAACCACCAACAAAGAGGGCGTCAACCAACCGTAAGAGCAGCAGCCGCACATCCTTGAGGTCCAACTGCACATGTCACCACGCTTATCTGAAAACAGCGCTGACGACACGAAGGTCTAATGGCACATGAAAGTTGCTAACGCAGAATGTGTAGATGCGTACGCGTCTGTCTGCACAGGCAAACTAGAGGGTTGTCAGATCCTGGATGGCGGGGAGCTTGCATCTCCGTTTATGATCCGAGTACGCGGAAAACAAGGCTGCAGAAACTTCAAGGTGTGCAATGGCGAGAGATGGTTTCGGAAGCGGGCAGGTCCAAGCTCCCTGAGCCTTGGCCCTGGTTGCGGGGAGCTCGAACACAGCTACTCGTAACTGGTTTCGTGCCCAGCGCGTCTGTTGCACACATGATTTCGAGACAGAGCAGTCTCAGAAGTCAAAAAATATCGGTCTCTCCCCGCCTGGCCACTGACAAGCTGGCGAAGGTAACCTCGTGCTTTCGGCAGCAAAGCTGAGTATTTGGTTTGCAATCCCCCCCTCTCCCATGCCCCCTCGCCTTTTCGTGTCGCGCGTCCAGGGTTCAACGTCGCCATGTTTAGGAACTTTGTACTCGTTGGGGTGTCAGAGGCAAGATCAAAAGTCCTTCGACCAGTTGCATACATTCCACAAAGCAGCTCCAGTATAGCATAGCGAGTGAACGGAAAGCAAGCCCAAACTCTCCCCGACCAGCCCTCGAATGCAACTGTTGGCATAAAGCTACACGACGTCGAACAGAAAAATGCGAGAAGACTCTGCCAACATAGAAGCCTCGTTGAAGCCTTGCGAGAGCCGTTGCGCAGACCCAGCAAAGCCCTGACTCCTCTACACAACCTACGGCTCACACAATATCCTGAGAGGCTGGATATGCAAATGCAGACACATGTATGCCGGCCTGCTGCAGAATGATCGTTCCTCTTAGTGTTGAAGGCCCAAAGTCTGTCAACTACAAACGTTCTCCAGGTATTGCTGGAAAGAGAGAGAGATAGAGAGATAGAGAGAGAGAGAGAGGGAGAAAGAGAGAGAAAGAGAGAGAGAAAGAGAGAGAGAGAGAGCGGGAGACAGAGATAGAGGGAGAGGGGGAGATGTATTTTCCGAATAGCCCGACAGAGGCTAGTAACCAGCAGCCGTCGTGAGACTAGGACCTTTGCAAACTTTGTGCAAACCCTTACCTGATTCTGCCCCACTCTAGTCAAGCCACTGCCGCCAGCACGGCCAGGGAGAGTGCCACGCCGCGACGGCAGGGCGCCATGGCATCATGGCCGTCTGGTGGTGTGGGCTCTCCGATTAAGGATCCTCGGAATGCGGAGAAAGTTGGTGGGTTGGGAACTTGTGGAGCTCTTTCGAAGCTTTCAAGGGCCTGAAGAGCTCTTGGGGGTGGGTGGCTGAGGGTTTTCGGTGTCAAGCGAAGGGCCTCGATTTGTTGGGTGAAATGTTATTGCTCTGGGGATTCAGGATCTACAGGAGGCAGGTCCTTTTAGCGCGTGAGGACACAGAGCGGCGCTGTTCAAGTTGAGGCTTTCGAATTCTTAGGCTCCCACATCATCTCGAAGCCGGCACCAGGGTTTAGGGTTCTGAGTTAGGGGCTCGACTATGAGCTTGTTCTCCGGGTTTCGGGTTTAAGGATGTGGGAGCTTCGATTGGCTTGATTTGTTCAGCAGCTGTCGAAGACACGGGGAGCTGAATTAGGGAGTGGGGGTGTTCGTTGACGACAAGTAGCAGGCTCCAAAAACGGGATTCTAAAGACCAAAACAAGAGCCCAAACCTCGAGAGGCCGCAAGACACTGAACCTACGTGACAGATTCGATGCACAGTGGTTTGAACCAAACCACCACTGTGCGAAGTCCTGGCAACAAGCTGACAGCTGTGAATTCGATTCCGCTGTTGTCTGTGCTGACCCCTGTCGAACCCCAAGCCCAAAGATTCCCTTCAAACGATATCTTCGTCTTGACACAGACCAAGAACAGAATCTGCCGTCCCATCTCCGCCTTATGATGGAAACGCTTCCCACGTCTGGAAACCTCCAAAGCCCGAGAAATCGGAACAGTATGACAAGTCCCTAAAGTGGTGCCCGATGCCGTGACCCACAATGCGGTACCGAAACCAACATAACCAACCCCTCGTGCCGACATGACAGTGGCAAGTGCGAGCCCTATAATAGCAGCAGAAGCCATGGGCACAAGCAGTATGGGAGTACCTTTCACTCAAACCTTCAGCACTTGGTCGTCCTGCTTGGACCCCATACCCTAGAGCCTCCCCGACTGCCATCCTCACATTAAGGACATTCCGGTTGCACCTCGGCATTGGGCATGTTGTCCCTGTTGAGGTAGACGTTGAAGCAAACCTCGGAGCATGCCAGTGGTGTTCAGGCGACATGGTCGAAGCTGTCCAGCACACATGCGGCAGAGTTGGCTACCAGTGTGTGTGGATTTCAGGGTGTCTCACATCTGGTTTCGGCGCTCGGACCTGATTCCGCAGTCAATGGTCCAAGGGATCAACTACTTCAAACCGAAGTCCAGCTGTCATGGTTGCGGTTATTGCAATTAGGATCATTGGTGCTTCTGGTTCTCCTGCTCATTACTGGCACCACTGAAGACTGTTACGTCATCGCAAAAAAAACGGCGCTTTGTATCGCTGTAGGCTGCTGTGCAGCAAGGCTAAGTGCAAGCTAGGCAACAAAAGCCCCGACGCATGGTCCGCCATCAAACTCTGAAAGGGCAAGGGCAAAGGAGACGACGGCCCAAACCAAAAACCATCCGCCCAAACCGTTCAATGCTCCGAAGGATCCCAACAGGGCCCCAGGCAAGCTGGCCGCTCTCCAAGCCGGCGGCTAAATCCTGAAAGCACCGCCCAACTGGGCGCTGCCGACGCAGAGCTCCACATGCCACTCGAATTAAAGTCTTCCGGGATTCTGTCCCGAAACAAAACCTTCCCAGCCCTGAAGGTTGTCGGTCATAGGCCCTCCCTTTTGTAGCAGTGCTGTTTGATTTTTGCTTCAGGAGGCCGGAGGAGGGGAAGGTGGCAAACGCCGTTAAAAAGACCGCCACCGCCACCCGGCCTTGTTGACGTAGACATCCCGCCCGAAGAACCTTGGCGATCGGTTCGAGGATCTCCCACCTCCCCTTCTACCGTGAGTTCCCCAGGTGTCCACTTTCTGAAGCATTCAACCCAACTCTCCGTGCACTTGCAGTATTCTACTCATCTGTCCTCATGGCATCTTCAGCTCTAGGGTTTGGGGCTCTAGGGTTCACGACTAGGTGAATAGCTCGGCTAAGCGGCTGTGTTCTGGTCTTGTGCCTGGCTCCGACTCTGACTTAGGGCTTCAAAACCTTTGACATAGACCTTGGGGGCTCAAGAATTTATGGCATCCGGCAAAACAGAATGGAACCCCTAACACCGTAACCACCCGCACTCGAAGGCACTTCTGAGGCTGCGCACTCCCGAGTCGGTTGGCACTCGATGAAGCCGAAGCTGCCCTCTTTTCCACTCTTGAAAATCCCTTTCCTCGGCGAGTGAATTTTGCCCTTCAAGGGTGTTTGGAGTTCAGGGTTGAGGGAGTCTTAAGTTCGGAGCTCAGGATACAGGCCAAGCTAGGGGTTTCCAGGGTTTTTGAAGCCACTCAGCGTCAACGGTCTCGGGCCTCTCAAGCTTTGGATTTTTGAGTTCTCCTGATCCCTTGGCCTTAGGGCTTTACTCATATTTGGAGTGCACCTATACCTGCAACCAGGACAGCAAGGGAGGCTTGCCAAGCAAAGCTCATGAAGACCCAAAACCTGCAAGACAGCCTCTGAACTGGGTAGACCTTGCAGCGGCACAGCGAACCTCGCACGCCTGCTACATTAAGGGTCCCTGACATGCAACAACTCTGAAACCAGATTCTCTGCCTACTTCTTCTGACCCGACGAAACCCCCTGCAAGATTACCTTTGAGGCCCCTGGATTCTCTGGGCCCGGATCAGAGCGTAGCTGCCATCCTCAAGCCCTGGCAAAGGCAGGCTTCAATGTAAAAGGGCCTAATCATGGTTTAGGACTCTGCATTAGGGTGTAGGGCTTCAGGGACTAGGGTTAATTGGGTTTGGGGTTGTAGGGCATTGTAGGGCATGTAGGGCTTAGGGTTCAGATGTTTCTAATGACTTTATGGCTTAACTTCGAGAGAACAATCGATTCAGGTTTGATTGGGATTTGGGGTTCGGGAAGCTTTGTGGTAGAAAGGGCTTAACGATTCCGACGCGACTAAGCTTGAATATGGGAAATGCTAAGCTAAGGATGACGATGTGCATTGCTATGCGTGCTGCTCTGCTAATGTACTTGTGGCAATCGAGAACGTCATCGGAGAAGAATTGTCGCCTTGGAACAGTTCACCTGGAACCGAGAATGCTGCAGAGAAAAAAGCCGCAAGCGAACTGCAAAAACTGTAAAACCAATTCCTATGACTTAGGAGGTTGCACTTAGACGCATTGAGTTTGAGATGCGGTGCGCTTTTGCCACAAGTCCGTGATGGTGAGAAGGTTGCAGCGTGTGTGTTCGACCGAGGCAGGACACCCTTAGCTCAACTTTGCTCTGCAAAACTCCAAACCCTGAAGCGCAAACCACATCGGCCTGCTTTGAGCTTTATCAACGGGCTCGATGCCTGCGGCTGGCCTTCCAATGCTCAGGAGCGCCCACGACATTCGGCTTTCAGGTCTCGGGTTCGCTCAATTTGGATTGGATCTTTGGGGCCTGGGGTAGCGGGCAATGTGACGTTGGGGAGTGTATACAGGCTCTCGGGTCCCGGGCTCCCCCCCCCCCCCCCATGGTATCCCGCCCCCCCTCCCGGCCCCCNTAGAACACACTGCCCCACACAGGCGGGGCGGGGCCAACCAAAAAGACCACAGGCCCCACTCCACAGGGGGGGGTGGGGGGAAGAGGGGACGAGGCCAAACAAGACCAGACGGGGAAAGCAACAAGGGCAAACAAGACAACTACCCACTTGACAGGCAAGGGGGGATACCGTGGGGTGGGGGGGGGGGAGGGGGGGTGTGGCAGCCCTGCATCAGATATGGGGCTTCGCCCTGTACCGAAAAATGGCATGCATCATGAGCATCGGGGACCGTGCAGCCATGCGTCAGGCACTTCCGGAGGGCTTCCGGCGATGCGACGAAACAACACCTATCCCGCCTGGGGCTGGGGTCGGCAACCTGGGCCTGACTTAAAGCCTGGGCTCGAGCATTGCAAAGTTCAAAATGCTCAGCACTCTACAGGTTTCCTCATATCCTGCACTCTCCGCAGCATCCGTATCGCCACAGCCCCTTCAACTGCTTCCCCCAAAATTTACTCCAAAATCCCGAGCTCGAAGCATCTTAAAGCTACCCTCGCTCCACCCCAAGACTGCCTTTCGGTGACCAGTGGATAAAAAAAGCGACCTCGGCGTCTTGGGGCTTCGAGCCTAAATCCCCAAGGTAGGTGTCGCTCGCACAACGACGACTGCGACGCCGGCGTTCTTGCGGCATTGTAGCAGTAGTAGTCGTTGTACTAGTCGTTGTCGCTATCAAACTATAGAGATGGCAATGGGAAGACTGGCTGCACGCATAGCCAGCCTGCGGCTTTTCCTGGTGCTTTGCACACTCGTCGATGTTTCTGCGGAAATCCGTGCAGCAACGCTAGGAGCGAAAAGTCTTCGCTCGTTTCGCTGAGGTTCCTTCGCCATTGGTCGTCCCTTCAAGCTATGACTGCTCCTTGCGATGTCTGCCTAGTGCCACCGGCACCGCAAACGTGGTTCCAAACCTTTGTCCGGCGAACCGAGGTAGTAAGAGGGGAGGTGGCGGCGGCAGAGTCCTGAGCTGCGCGTTGGTTGGTTTATGGCCACGGCACACGGAACCTCTGCGTGTCTTGCAGCAAATTCGAGGGGGCAGCACTTCCATCCCCCTCTCCTGGCTGCCTGTGGCCTGTGGTTTAGGAGGGTTTAGGGGCTTTCAATTCTCGGATAGCTTTTATGAGGTGTAGACCTGGCATTTCTAGGGCCACTCCGTGCTCGTTGCTGCAAAAGCCTGGGCTTCGAGCCCTACACTTAGACTTAGCCGCTACTTAGCCTTTGACAGTCCAGGGGCCTTTCAGTTTGCTGAGGAACCTGTAAACGACTTTTAATATCTTCAAACCTCTTTTCCCGTAGAGAATATCCTGCAGTTCGGGATCCTCTGTTGTTGGTCCAAACGTACAGACCCCGTTCCCTTTCTGTTCAGAGCTCTCTGCCCTCAACCCTGTAGTGAACTAAGGAGAGCTGGTACTTCGTAACCCGAAACGCTCTGCCCTGAACCCTGAACCCAAACCTTAAGCACCAAGCCCTACTTTCGCGAGGAGGACAATTCGAAGGCTGTGTCAAACTGTTTTATTCAGTTCGGGGCTTTTGTGCCGGGTGGGCTTAGGGTTTACGCTCTCGCAACTCGGACACTGCAGAGGTCGCGTTGAGGGTCAAGTGTTTAGTTAGCAGTAAGGCGGGCCTCGATACCGTCTGCAGACAGGCTGTCCTAAGATCTTCAAGATGTCCAAAAGGAGGAATACTACTCCCTGCGACGTTCCTTATTCTGGGGTTCGAGGCTGTAGGATCAAAGAGACACAAGAACGGCAACGGCACGGAGATGCTTCGCATCTTCGCCGCTCCCATGGCATTATCGACAGAGCCGCAAAGATGCGGCTCGGCTAAAGATGGCCGGCTTCGGGCCCAGCACACGGCTCACTCAAGCCACTTCCATTGACCCCAGGTAGGGCTCGGAAGACACCATTTGCGGTTTCAGAAAGGTTTATGGTTCAGGGTTCGGGGCTTGAGGTAGTTCTTAGATTGTTTTAGAGATTCCTCTGCAAAGCTGTTCAGAGACCCAGGACATGGGAGTTGACTGTGGTCTGCCCAAAGCGCCACTGCAGACGTGCAAAGCTCGCTGGCAATTCTACGCAAGAAGGGTGTGTGAGGCAGCCAGGGCCCGTCCATCCGGTTCAGAGCTTAGGGCTTTAGGTCTTCAGGTTGTCTGGAATTTTTGTTCGGAGTTGCCAGGGTCTTAGAGCTGAGGGTCTAGGATCTGGGGGCTTTGCACCTCTCCGAAACCCTCAAGAGGTACTGGTAAGGTCCGACATGGATTGCTACGGAACCCGCGAAATGCAATTGTTGAGGAGATCACGTGCATACATACACATACGTACCTACCCCCCTGGCTCTAGCCCTACCCCCTACCCCGACCCCTCCAACTACCCCCCTAATTACCCCTTATGCCCAATGCCTCTTTTCCCCTTTAGCCCTATACACCTACCCCCCCACCCTACCCTGTCCCACCCCACCCTGCCCTACCCTACCTTCACATAACATATCATATAATCATAGCACAACATAACATAACCAATTTCTCTCGTTTCATACAGATGCAATCGTCCTTTGTGCTGGCATGAACCAAGTCCATTGCTTCAACAAGAATAACAGAGCGTCACACAGAAAACATGCACAACATAAGCAACTCATGCACACTACATGCACACATACATACACACACACATTTACATACATACGTACATACATACATACATGCATACATCAATGCATGCAGGCATACATCTACAGTTGTACAAACATACAAACATAAACACAACATCTGCACATCCACATCCATCCGTCCATACATACATGCCTATATACACGCAACGCGCACATATATCAAACACACTCTCTCGCTCATCTACAGTTTCCAATGTTTGGGGGTCGGTAGTATCTTAAATGTCTTCGAGTTATCATATATTTTAGGGGTTACGATCTGCATGGAGGGTTGCAGTGTTTACTAGTGCTGGAACTTTAAAAGCAAACCTGGTAATGTGAACGCAATGCGCCACCCCTACGAAAGAGGGTCTTGAACTCCAGGGTCTACACGTCTACAAGGTCAAGTTATGCGGGCCTCAAAACTAACTTGTCAAAGTCTTAGTCACCATACCTGTTGCTTTGACGATTGAAAATGCTGCCATTGCCACGACTACTACGACGGCTACTACTACGACTGCTACTGCTACGACTGCTGCTGCTGCTCCTCCTGCTCCTCCTCCTCCTCCTACTACTACTACTACTGCTACTGCTTCTGCTACTGCTACTGCTACTGCTACTGCTACTGCTACTGCTGCTGCTGCTGCTACAACTACTACTACTACTACTACTGCTGCTGCTGCTGCTACTACTACTACTACTACTACCGACGACGACTGCTACTACCACTTCTACTATTTCTACAACTCGCATCCCTACTATGCCTATACTAAGCCTACTACCCCTCGACTACTCCTACTCCTTCCACGCCTTGTCCTACTAGACCTGCTACTCCTCCTACTCTGCTCCTACTACTCCTACTATTCCTACTCCTACGACTCCTGCTACTCCTGCCACTCCTACTACTCCTACTACTCCTGCTACTTCTCCTACTCCTACTACTCCTACTATTCCACTACTCCTACTACTCCTACTACCTGCTCCTCCGTGCTGCCATACATCTGAATCTCGAAAGTGCTCATATCACAAGGTCAGTGTATCAGTATGTTCGGGCTTGAAACTTAGATATCAACCGTGCTACTGAAGCTAACAAGGTCCGCCTTGAAGGTGCTGAGGCCAGATGTAAGTCAATGTGGTGGAGGGTCAAGCCATTACAACATCCGGTACGTGTCGAGCTGAGCGTTTTCGATGCAACAGAAGGTGAAGACCGTCACTATGAAAGACTTCGTATCACCACCTCACAGTTTTGTGGCCGGATTCTTTTCCACCACCTGTACCAGTGTATTGCACCACTCACTACCCTAAACCCGACTTCTGAGCCTGTAAACCAGCTGAAATATCCACGGGAGGCTTCTTCTGGCCAAGAATCCGAATGCAATTCTATTGTTTCAGATCGGGGTTGCAGTCAGGGTATGCTTTTGGGTTAGGTGTGGCATTGTCAGCTTGAGGGCGTGAGGGCCAGAACGATTGGGTCGTGAGACTTGTGTAGTTGTGAGGCTGCAACGACCCCAAGGCTTAATTAACCCCCCGAGGCCAGACAACCCGAGTTTAGTGTCGGCTAAGCATGGCATGGACAGGGAGAGGCGCTTCACAACGACATGTGCCGCTGCGACCGCCATCTTCCGGCTGTAGCCTTAGGACCGGGGACTAGCCATAAGTCGAAACACTATGACAGCCCTATCCTGGACATCATGAGCAGAACAATCATACTTGTTTAAGTGTTTACAACCTTTGCCAACAAACTACCGACCTTCATGCCCTTGAAAACAGCTGAACAACAAGACGCAGCAGTAGCAGGCGTCGTCGTGGTTGCAACAGCTGGCAGTCAGAGGCGGTTGAGGTGAAGGTCAGCACATGGAGGAGGAGGAGGAGGAGGCAGGCTCAACTCTTAAAGTCGCAACCTGTCAAGGCGTCTTTCGTGTGGTCTGGCCACGATTTTCTGCTGAGGCCGGCGGCATCAAGTTGGGATTCGTCTGTGTTCCACAAAAGTTTAATACTATCGGGACTCTTGATTCAGCGGCCCAGAAGGCCGTTGGAGCTGAAACCTGCTCGATTTTTGTTGCGTTCATTGGAGATCGGAGAGTCTGCAAGTCCTTGGGGTGGCGAACGGGCAATCTAACAAGGTTCGGGAAGTGTATGGGCGTGGTGATGCAACACGCCTTCGTCCGTCCTCGCAGGGGTTAAGGTTGAGGGTAGTGAATTGTTTGGTTCGGCTCAGGCTTTTCAGTAAGGGAGGTGTATCGAGTTTACCTAGAGCCGCAAAAGAGCGCATGCCCCAAGCCACAACCGTGACCCCAAATTTAGGATTCGGGGTTAACTAATGCTTGTGAAAATGAAGGAAGCGAAGCGGCCGTGATGGTCACGATTTCTTCGTCTCCGAAGTCGCTTTCGTCCTGCCCCACTTGAGATAGGGCCGGGCTGTTGACCAAACTGTAACCGCAGCCATAGGGCTTGGAGTCTGAAAGCTTTAGTTCGTGGTTGAAGGCCTTGCCCTTGGCGAAAAATCTGAGAAAGGGTTTAGCCTGAGCCGGACAGTTAGTCGGGCTACGTGCCATCTTCGTGCATGAAGACCTGACCGAGTCTTACTGAGCCCGTCATCTTTCGTTCCAATGTCGTCTTGTGAGGTGTGGAATGCTGCGGCCACTCTCAAGCACCATCTGCCAAAGCCCGACCCTGTTTCGAGCCAATTTTACAGGACGAAAGACTTCGAAGCCCATTTGACTATATCAACGCTGACGCCGAACTTCATGATATATCTGCAGCAAAGGCCACAGCTTCAAAGCTAAGACTCTCCGACCCAGCCCTAACTCGGGGTTGTAACCCCCCCACAAGCGCCTCCTCCACCTTGGCAGCAGTCTCTAGGTGCTTTGCCGCCAGCCGATTGATGTCGCAGAAATCTTTTTCCAGCATCCACCTGGTAGGGCGCAGACAAACAGGCATATTTGTTGAGAGAGGTTTGGGTTCTGCATCCAGCTCCAATCACTTTTTTATACAGTTCGGCATGCCTGAATGAGGAAGAAACTGGCTATACGATGCACACCCCGACAAAATCTCATAGTTTGACAACTGAAGAAGTCACTCGCATGTGCACACATACACGGTACTGCAACCAGTGCTATACATACATATACGTACATATATGTACATACACATTCACATATATATATATATACATACACAAACGTACATATACATTCATATGCATGCAAACACACACACACGCATACACAGAAAAATGGAAATAAACAGATACATGTACCTGTGCATATACATACACATATACATATGCGTGTGTATGACATGTACATATGTACATGTACGTATATATAGACAGAGAGAGAGAGAGAGAGACTCCTAAGTGGCCCCGGCTAGATTCACCGGATTTCAAACAACAGAAATACTTAAAATAATTAACACCGGCTGCTTTTAATTATTTTAACTATTTTAATTATTTCGTGGCCGCGTGAATTGAAATAATGAAAATAATAAAAATCGGCTGGTTTTGATTATTTTTATTACTTTAATTATTTTAAATATTTCAATTATTTCAAATCCTGTGGATCCGGGTTCCACCGCTCCTGGAGCCACGGATTTTGACTATTTTAACTATTTTGAATATTTCGTGGCCCCGTGAATTGAAATAATTCAAACAATTAAAATCCCTTTCCTCCTAAGTGGCCCAGGCTAGATTCACCGGATCTCAAATAATAGAAATAATTAACATAATTGAAATAATCAAAATCGGCTGCTTTTGATTATTTTAATTATCTCGTGGTCGCGTGAATTGAAATAATCAAAATAATTAAAATTGGCTGGTTTTGATTATTTTAATTACTTTAATTATTTTAAATATTTCAATTATTTCAAATCCTGTGGATCCGGGTTCCACAGCTCCTGGAGCCACGGATTTTAATTATTTTAACTATTTTGAATATTTCGTGGCCCCGTGAATTGAAATAATTCAAACAATTAAAATCCCTTTCCTCCTAAGTGGCCCAGGCTAGATTCACCGGATTTCAAATAATAGAAATAATTAACATAATTGAAATAATCAAAATCGGCTGCTTTTGATTATTTTAATTATCTCGTGGTCGCGTGAATTGAAATAATCAAAATAATTAAAATTGGCTGGTTTTGATTATTTTAATTACTTTAATTNTAATTGAAATAATCAAAATCGGCTGCTTTTGATTATTTTAATTATCTCGTGGTCGCGTGAATTGAAATAATCAAAATAATTAAAATTGGCTGGTTTTGATTATTTTAATTACTTTAATTGTTTCTATTATTTCAAATCCTGTGGATCCGGGTTCCGCGGATTTTCATTATTTTAAATATTTCGTGGCCCCGTGAATTGAAATAATTCAAACAATTAAAATCCCTTTCCTAGGCTAGATTCACCGGATTTCAAATAATAGAAATAATTACAATAATTAAAATAATTGAAACAAGCAAAATCGGCTGCTTGTAATTATTCCAATTATTTCGTGGCCGCGTGAATTGAAATAATTAAAATAATTAAAACCGGCTGGTTGTGCTTTTTTAAATATTTCTATTATTTCAAATCCTGTGGATCCGGGTTCCACAGCTCCTGGAGCCACGGATTTTAATTATTTTGATTATTTTGAATATTTCGTGGCCCCGTGAATTGAAATAATTCAAATAATTAAAATCCCTTTCCTCCTAAGTGGCCTAGGCTAGATTCAACGGATTTCAAACAATAAAAATAATTAAAACAATTAAACTAATTAAAATAATGAAAATAGTTGAAATAACTAAAATCGGCTGGTTTTAATTATTTTAATTATTCTAACTATTTCGTGGCCGCGTGAATTGAAATAATCAAAATAATTAAAACCGGCTGGTTGTGCTTTTTTAAATATTTTAATTATTTCTATTATTTCAAATCCTGTGGATCCGGGTTCCACAGCTCCTGGAGCCACGGATTTTAATTATTTTAATTATTTTGTGGCCCCGTGAATTGAAATAATTAAAATAATTAAAATAGTTCAAATTTTTGAATTATTTTAATTATCTGGCTTTATAAACAACTAAAATAATAGAAATAATTAAATAGATAGGCCAGAGAGGGCGTCAAACATGCCCTAAAGGGGCCTCTCTCATACATATATGTATATATACCTATCCCCCCCAATGGTATCCCCCCNCTCCCTGCCCCACTCCCCCAGCCGAATCTGTGACTGTGCACACTTTTGGCACATGAGCGTCATCTGTCACGAGGATCGCGTTCCAAAGACGCCCGATCCGTGTCACAGTACAATTTTTCCGGCAGGATTCACATGAGGCCACCCAAGCCGTCAACTGTGACGAGGATCGCGTCCCAAACACGCCCGATCCCTTTCAACTGTGGACACTTCCCAAAGCAAGAACTCCGACATGAGGGTCTTAAACAAAGCAATTGTCACGATGACCGCGTTCCCTGACGGGCCCGATCCCTGTGACAGCTCGCCCATTGCAACCTTATGGCAATTGCCCCCAAATCGACAACTGTCACGAAGATAATGGCCCTACGANACGGGCCCGATCCCTGTGACAGCTCGCCCATTGCAACCTTATGGCAATTGCCCCCAAATCGACAACTGTCACGAAGATAATGGCCCTACGATCAATAAAGCGATAATCGTTACCAGGCGTGCGGGCAGAAGACACCGGACGACCAACCAAAGAAACAAAGAAACATTTATTAAGGTGTTTGAGTTAATGATGATGATGATGATGATGGTGATCATCGTCCCCATCATCATCATCATTATCATCGTAGGGATGAGTATACCAAACACCCAAAGCAGACCCAAAAACGCAGGGGGGAACCACCGCAAGAAAACCCGAACCCANGGGCGAGGGTTCTACACCAGGCTAAGTTCAGAAGCGAAGACAGAAGGATTGTCGGTGAGTAAGATCGCACCAGGTCTGTATTACTTACTTGGGTCGGACGGCCGAACCGGGATCATACATACATAGACAAACAGACACAAAGATACGTATACATATGTACATATATACATATATACACGTATATACGTAAATACATAAATACATAAATAATATACATATATACATAAATACATATATACATATATACATATGTACAGATATACACGTATATACATATATACATATACATATATACATATGAACATATAAGCATATATATATACACGTATATACACATACATATATACATATATCCATATATCCATATATCCATATATCCATATATGCGTATATACGTATATACGTATATACGTATGTACATACATACATATATACATATAAACAGACATACATATATACATATGCACATTTACATGTAGACACATATACACATATACACATGTTTGCATATATACATATATACACAAATACAAATATACATTCATACCATATAAACACATATACACATATACGCATTTACATAAATAAATATATTCACATATACACATATGCATATATACATATGTACATATATACATATATACATAAAAACATTTATGCATATAAACGTATATACGTACATACGTATGTACACGTTAGTAGGTAGGAAGGAAGCACCTAGTAGTTAGTAGGTAAGTACCTAGGGGTAGTAATTACCCAGTAAGTAGTAGGTAGGTACCTGATGGTAATAATTACCAACCTAGTAGGCAGTAGGTAGTAAGTACATACCTAGTAGGTAGTAGCTAGATACCTAGTACGGGTAGTACATACCCAGTAGACAGTAGGTCGGTACTTATTACAAGCAGAAGGGTACTAGGTAGTCAGTAAATACTTAGTATGCAGAAGGAAGTGGGCATAGTAGGAGGAAGGAGGTAGCACTGGTGCCGAGGTACGAGATACGACCGTATATGATAGCACCCAATATCCGTGGACCGAAACAATGAAACGGTGTCAATAGGAAAACATCGGAGATGTATCTCCATTGACATGTCTATGGCACATCCTTGCCGAGGTACGAGATACGACCGTGTATGACAGCACCAAATATCTACTTACCGAAACAACGAAGTGGTTTCAATGGGAAAACATTGGAGATGCATTTCCATTGACATGTGTATTGCATACACATGCCGAGATACGAGATACGATTGTGTTAAATAGAAAAACACTAAGTATACCAGGACTGAAAGATTGAGGTTGTTTCAGTAGGAAAGCATCGCAAGTGTGTTTCGGCTGACATATGTCTTGCACACTCGTGCCGAGATATGAGATGAGCCCATGCATGATGATGCACGTGTATGCAACTGCTTGATTGATAGGTTGCCAACATCCATATGGCATGTTGGAATTACCTGGCCATGTTGCTCATTGCATGTATCTGTACGAGCAGTATCATGACTTGTTATTATCCTTTATTTATTTATTATATAAAAGGGATAAACTATAACGGACACACAAACTTTTCTGCATGATATTGTTCAATAAGCTTAAATCCAGATGTCGCGTTGAACCTTAATTTTGGCTATGCATATTAAACATTCCAGGTGAATAGTCCCTAAAGGTATCGGGCACATACATATATATATATACATACGCATACATATACATTCTCTCACACGGCACCCGGCAATTAATTAGGAAACACGAAATCAAGCATGACCAAACTTGTGAAAAGAACAAGAACATCTGAGCCCTTAACCCTTTTGCAGCTGGGCTCCTACATCCGCAATCTTAAACCCCCAAACTCAAAACCCAAAACCGCTCTCTCGCTCTCTAACCCAAATCTTGACTCGCAAACCTAAGCCCGAAACAAAAGAATCCGAGGCAGGGACTCCATAACCTGCAAGAAGCCAGGAAAGTCTAAGCCTGCCCGCAGGCTCTGCTTTGGGGAGAGGATTTTCCTTAAAGCCCTGTGCAGCTGAGCTTGGGGTTGGGCCTGGCGCTTAAGGTCTCAAGCCTGGATGCCCTGAGGGCTTGGAGCTTTCGGTCTGTTGCCGGGGCTTTCTGTTGAACGTTTAGGGTTCGAGACCTGGTTTTGGGTTTCCGGCAACCTTGCAGCGATAAGAAGCAAACTGGATACACTTAATACGCGGTCATATCTCCGGAACACCAAAACCGTCCAACACCCAAAGGCTAGGCCTCCATCGACTGCCAGCTCTGCGAGCTTCCGATTCAGCATAGCCTCGGAGACCCCGGCAAGCCCAAACCTTAAATGCCAACCTGGAAGCATTTGCGTTTGGGTTGTCGCTGCCGCATTGCAGGGCGCAGCAAGCACTGCGGCTTTGGGTTTGGGTTGTCGCCTCCTACTTCGGGTTAAGAGCTGGCTTAGGGTATATGTGATGCAAGTTTGGAAGGCAAGGGTTTGGCTAAATGAAAAACCCCTGGGCTAAAGCACTGAATGCGAACCTCGCAGACCCCAGATTCTGTCGTTCCTGTGCTTGGTGTATCTGTGTAACTGTTGTAACTGTGAAGCGGGCAGGGTTGTTATTTTGCAGAAGTCCTGCGCCAAGGCAAAACATGGCAGAGGCTTCAAGCACAAAGATCCTGATCCCAAACCGGACTTGCAGTTGCCACCGTGCGGTGTGGATAAGAACCTATTCGCATGATGCTGACTATTATGATGGTGAAGATACCATCATGGGGACTCCAATGAGGCTGATGAGGGAGATGAGATTCATAGTGATGCGGCTGCTGCTGGCAGTGAAATAGTGATGATGATGATGATGATGCTGATGATAATGACCATCACCACCATCATGATGATGATTATGATGGTTGCTGTGACTGCTCAGTGTTGGGATGGTTGTTGCTTTTGTTGTCTGGTTTCCTCTCCTGCATCTACTTCTTCTCCTTCTTCGTCCCTCCTTCCCTTGCTTCTCTTGTCTATTCTTGACATCGTTGCAACATCCCTTTAACTTGTTTCTAATTGTGCTCAACACGGCGTTTGGATCTTGACTGGCCACAGCCCCGTGGATCCACAAACTACTCTGGCAGAGTCTACACCCCGAACCGACAAAGCCCCCGCGCACGATGCTATGAAGCGCGTCAAACCCGCAAAGCCTGCAAGGAACCCTCGAACATGTCTATCAAGTCCCAGGCAAAAGAGTGGGAAACCTAAGGCTTATGACGGGACTGCAGATATTGACGACCAAAGTCTGAGCTTCCAAACCCGAAATCTGACCTCACGCGATTCTCGCACAGGCCGCACCTTGTTGGAGCCGATGTCCAGGCGCAGACCCAGGGGCTGCAGCAGCCGACCCACGGCGGAAGCTGCAAGCAGGGTCTGAGGTTTTAGGGCTCGGGCCCAAAATTCTTCACTCCAAAAACCCATGCCTCACCGGTGTTGAAATCTCGGTCACACAGCATCCAACCCTCCACGTGCCCCGGGTGCCCCTGCCTGGGATTTGCGGCACCGTCCTGGGATTTGGCACTCCCAGCTCTCTCCCCACACAGAAATTGTGGCTCTGGCCATCAAGGGACAGAGCTTCGGCTTAGGAGTATGAGCCCAACGTGAGGAGACGGGATTCGGGCTTATGGCAAACGGCTTGGGACTTGGAAGTTTAGGTCTTCGCTCTTTGTCGGAATTTTGGGATTTGGTGGGCTGGAGGGAGAGAAGACAAGCTTCTTTGAGGTGTTGAAGACTGAAGACGAGACAAGACATGATCATTGATTACGACCAGCATGACTGACTCAACCTATCCAGCCTCCTTCCACGAAGCAACCAGGTAGATCCCTTGCATCATGCCGAGCGACGTGAAGGACGAAAGCCATTCCCCAAAGGTTTGCATCTCCTCCCGCTGAGGTTCTTCTCGGTTAGCTCAACTAGGGAAGCCGTCTTAAAAGCTAGCACTTGTGATGTCCCCTGGCTTTCGGGGCAGCAATTTCCTGGAGGATCCTTACCACAAGGACACCTGAATATTCCAAATTTGAAACAGACGAACACATTTAAGGACCCCGGGCTGCGGTGGAAGGGGCTCTCTTCGCCCCTGCATCTAGCTGCGACATCTCGAACCGATGTCTCCCTGCGAAGCCATCCTGATAGCTCCTAACCGCGAAAAGAAGAACGAGAAACTGCCAGTTAGTCCATCAGACGATCTGGTACAAACCCCAAACCCTAAACCTCAGCGTCCAGGACTTGGGATCGGCATGGGAGGGTTTGGAGCAGAGGCTCAGGAAGCAGCGTCTGGGATGGCGGTGAAGTACAATGCGGTCTGTTTGGGTCTTACGGCTTCGGGAAACCTTCACACACGTCAACATGTACCCGTGTGCTAATTTCGATATACACTTGTGCATGTGTGTGAATATACACACATACATGTGTATATGTGTGTATATTTATGTTTTTGTAAGCAGATTTACTCAATATGCTTGCCTCTCCCTGAAATGCCCTTTTGCATTAAGCCCCGAACGCCGACCCTAAACCTTAATCTATAACCCTGACCCGCAGTGAGTCCTGTCGACCCGTTTCCTCTTCTTCTGCGTCCTGTCGCCAGAAGCCCAGTTGATTCCCCAAAGCCGTGCTTAAGGGTTTTGCAGTGCTGGGCTCTTGGGTTTAAGCTGAAGCTGTGGAAGCTACATAGGCCGGAAGCCTTCAGCCCTTGCAGGTACATGTCCCTCTCGACCTGGGGGATCCTCGAATCTTGTCCCAGCTACAAGTCTCAGGTGCTGGGAGTCCCTTGGAGCGATTTCAATTCTAAACGACTTACGTGTCCTCTACTCGAACATCGCCGATCATGAACAACATATGTACGCAAGGCGATGGCAAATCACTACATAATTGCATAAATATGTGTGTATATGTATGTATATATGTATATTTTTATATTCAATATATATATATATATATATATATATATGTATACACACAGAGCAAATAAACAAAGCAAACAGATAGACAGAAAGGCAGCTAAACAAATAAACAAATGAACAAACAAAAAGCAAAAAAGTAAATAAACAAACAAACAAACAAAGAACTTACTTCGAACATGCCCGCCCCACAGATCAAGAAACTGTGGGCCGTGCTTCCCCTTTCCCACCGTGATCTACACCCTTACCGAGGGTGGAGAAGAAGGCGGCACGTGCGTCTGCCGCCGCCCGGGGTGTGTCGTTTATTCTTTGGAGGTTTTTTTGTCAAAAGCCTGAAATCTCGAGTTTTGTGTGGTTTTCGTGAACAGGATTCTTGTTTTTTGGTGAGGTCTTTTTGCGAAAGTGTCGCAAATACCGTGCTTATCGTGTTTTTGAGTTATTTTGGGCTCAATTTTCAAGATTTTGTTTGGAAAGTCCAGAAAACGCGAGTGGTTTTGTATTGGTGGCGCTGCAAAAGTAACGTAACTAAAAGGGCAAGAGGGAGCAACATTCATTGTCATAGGTATCAGTTATCACCGTAAGTATCGTCATCGCCATTGTTATCTTCCGCATAGAAATCAACATCATGACAAAACAACATCAACATCATCAACATCCCCTCCTCACCGATGCACAGAGCAGAAAGAGAAACCGTACATGTAAGCCGCACTCGCACGGACGTCATCAGCCCCCAACCACCCCGCCAACCCCTGAACGGAGATCAAATACACATGAGCGAAACGTCGAGGGTCGGCACAGTGCCGCCCGGATTTTTTAAGAAAACAACGCAAAAACCATGCGAAATGCCCCCATCCCCCGCCCCAATCAATGCACAAAACACAAAACAAGAAGAGAAACACAACACATAATCCGCATTCGCATCGACGTCATCAGCCCACCCCATCCCCACCCCCCTCCCCACCAATCCAGAAACCAACAAGAGAAGCACAACACGGAATCCGCATTCGCATGGACGTCATCAGCCCCCCTCCTCAGGCCGCAAAAAAACGATGCGAAATGGACAGCTCAGACTTTTGGTACAGTGCAGCCCCCGAAATTGGCGCGTTGATAAAACACCGCAAAAACCGGATGCGAAACACAAACGCAAATTAATTTCCGAAGCAGCAACGTGCCACAACTCGAGCTTCAGCACATGCCAGCCCCGAAATTTCTCCACCCCGCGCGGCGGCAGACGCACGTGCCACCGAGAACAACAACTAGAACAAGAACAACAGCACTAATGACAACTCTTGGCGTTTGTTGCTTGAGTGATTGTGCCGCACTTTTGAGATTATTTGGGAGCGTAGGGTTGCCACAGGGCGTGTTTTTGAACCTTGGGATCCCACACCATACGTGGACCGTCATCTTACTTTGGCAGAACCTTCGATCTCCTCCAATTTGAGGTCTATGCTACCATCCGAGTTGATTTGTGGCGACTGGTCTTCCGAAACCATGTGAATCGCAACCAGGCAAGTAAGGGTTCCCAAGGACCTGGCTGAAAGCCGTAAGATCAAGAGCTTTGCCGTGGATTTTCAACCCTCCACTCCTAAACAGGAATGTCATTAGCAGCCAAGATCACTGCGGGCTTTGTTGCTCAGATAATGAAAAAAACTTCGGTTTGAGGTTGATGTTTAGGCTCGAGGAAACTTGAAAGGAAAATGTCATTTCTAAGCCCATAACACAGCATCTTTACTGATACCATATAGTATACTAGATCCGGCCTTGTATACCATGCTATTCTCTGCACTCCTGGGATTCTCAGGCGATTCTCTGCCACCCCTGCATGTCGGCTCGCTATTTTACTATTTACGTACTATTTCACTATTTTACTATTTCACTCCACATACAGTACTGCCGTGGCCGATGTTGGGGGTTGGCAGCCCGAGATGCAAAAAAATATGCATCTAGGGCAGACACTCTTAGGTCGGCCTCCAACTATGTTCCAGGTTCTATCGTGTACTCCCACGTACTACCACGTACTATCATGTACTACCACGTACTACCACGTACTACCACATACTCTCACGTGCTACCACATACTACCACGTACTACCACGTACTATCAAGTACTACCAAGTACTACACGCTCTGGGTGTCAGGAGTCATGGTCCATCTAGAACACGATCCGTACCGCCCTCCAAACAAGAGTGGCGTAGAAGAATCTCGAAGAGACGAGGAGTTGGAACTTCACCATTCTGTGGCTACGTTTACTTCGTGTCCCCGAAGTGCACCCCACTTCAAACCCGAGACCCCACTCTCGCAGCGGAGTCCTCCTCTACTGTCGGAGCCCCGCCTGACCAGGAGCTTGGCTGTCTGGTGATATTCTTTCAGGGTTGCTCAAGATTCTCAGTGGAGGGTTTAGTGGCATCTAGATGGGTTTGTCAATGGAACCTTAGACCCTGCAAAACCGTGACCGCAAGGTTTGGCAGCGTTTCCCGGGCGAGGGTTCGTTCAGGCTTCAAGGCTCGTTGGCTCCATGGTTGGATTCAAAGAGGGGGCTTAAGTCCTGCAGGATCTTTAGGGTTCTGTCTTTTTTTGATAATCGCGGGTCGAAAATGAAGCGGTTTTGGAACGACTCAACGACCCTTTTCCGTCTCGCCTTGATGAAGGAAACGGTATGTCGCTGGGCATTGATAGATACGGAACCACTTGAGCTTCTTGAAAAATGGTTCTGGAAGCTTACCGACAGCGGCTAGTAAGCCTCAAAGTGTCAGACCTTTTTACACTATACTGCCGTATGCTGCTGCTTCCTGAGGACACGGGGAGCAAACATCTGGGTGATGCCTGCGTTCAAGGGCATCACCCAGAATATAAATACACACGGAGATGTGTGGATTCCCCCCGTGTATCACATATACCTGTATACACGTATATATACACATATATACACAAACATACATGTAGATATGCGGTGCTTCAACACACATCTATTGTGTAGAACTCTTAACATGCCGTAGGGGTACACATGTGCAAAACATGTATGTACGTACGTACATACATGCTTACATACCTACACACCAGCATACCTACATACATACAGTACATAACATAACATAACGTAACATAACATTAACGTGGCATTGCGTTGCGGTACGTTGCGGCACATTACAATGCCTTACAATAAATTTCAGTACATTACAATACTTTACAATACATTGAAATACATTACATACCCCCTTAAATTACATGCATTGCATACATGACATACATGACGTACATGACATACACACATAGATACACACATAGATACATACATACGTACATACATACATACCTACATAGCTACATACCTATGTACATACATGGATGCCTGCATGAACGCACACATGCCAGCATGAATGGGTACATAAATGATGACATGCGTACGTGCATACATACGATGTAAGCACATGTGTACATACATCCCCTGTGTTGCGAGTTATGTACGGAGAATTCGCAGAAACTTTTCGTGAAATCCATGATGGCGAATTTAGTCAGTCATCCACTATTGCAGGACCTTCTATGGCCTGTACACTATCTTCTCGTCCACTGGCGATCTGCACAGGGAGGCTGTACTCGGCCAAAGCCGGTTTTGCTCGCTTAGACCCAAGCTGTATTCCTTTGACAGCCGGCAGCAAGCATGCAACAGGCGAAAACACGTGAAGAAATTTCAGCCCAAGGTTTCATTTTGAGATGCAACAAATCAAGCAATGCACAATGCACTAGGGGTGCAGCTCTTCAGTTCGGCCTGTACAACAGTGGATGGAGACTGCGGGCATCCCTTCGACAGCCATGCCGGCTGCCCACACGAGACCTGGACCTTCACGCTAAGGAAGCAACTGCAAACCACCAACCCAAACAGCAAAACCTACATCCTTATTTTTTGGGGCCTGAGGCCCTACATCCTGGCACACCCTAGAGTCCTAGAAGACTAGTAAACGAACTACCGGTCATCGCCAACACACACATCCAGTTTCGCACTGTTCAGGCTTGTGGGTATTACATCGGCATGTCTGTTGAATCCAGAACCTTATGCACTCAGGCACCCAGACGATCAGCTTCGTCCGGTGAAGTGGCGGCCGTCGCCACCAGGTGAACTGCCAGGGTGACTCCTAAACCCTGTATCCCGTAAACCCTTCTGCTTCAAATTTCCGTCTGCCTCAGGGTTTCCGGGGCCGTTTCCGTCCAACCGCTGTTAGTATGGGATGTTGCAGCACGCAGGAAAGTACGAAAACTTCAACAACGACGGCAACAGCAGTAACAACAAATACAACTGCTGCTGCTACTGCTGCTGCTGCTGCTACTACTACTACTACAACTACAACAGTTACTACAACAACAACTACTACTACTACTACTACGACTACCAGTACTTCTAATACTACTTCTACCTCTACTTCTACTTCTACTTCCACAGCGACAGCTACTGCTACTGCTACTGCTGCTGCCACGGCTACTGCTACTGCTACTGCTACTGCTACTGCTACTGCTACTGCTGCTGCTGCTGCTACTGCTACTGCTACTGCTACTGCTACTGCTACTGCTACTGCTACTGCTACTGCTACTGCTACTGCTACTGCTACTGCTGCTGCTACTGCTACTGCTACTGCTACTG
>BGNK01004098.1:27235-58752 GCA_003297005.1 Symbiodinium sp. clade A Y106
CTACTACTACTACTAGTGCTACGACTACCGCGACGACTACGATTACGACTACTGCTACTGCTACTGCTACTGCTACTGCTACTGCTACTGCTACTGCTACTGCTACTGCTACTGCTACTGCTGCTGCTACTGCTGCTGCTACTACTGCTACCACTACTGCTACTACTGCTACTACTACTGCTACTACTACTACTACTACTACTACTGCTACTGCTACTACTACTACTACTACTACTGCTACAACTACTGCTACTACTCTTACTACTACTAGTGCTACTAACTACTACTGCTAAGGGTCTCGGCTGGAGAGAAGTCAGGTGCTGCAGTAGCCCTTTTTCCTGCGAGGGTTCATGGCCATTCCTGCATTTTCATTGTTGCGGATGCTCGGCACTCTTCTTTTTCTGTACACGTAGAGGACCACGCAAATCGCAAACTCACCTAGATTAGAAAGCGTGCATACGGCAGAGCATGTAGACGCGCGCTCGCACAGGGCGGCGCGAATTACAGGGGCCAGTAAAGAACCTGCGCACAGCTGCTGGGAAGGTGAATGTCATCTGGTACTGCAGCTGCGAACCAGGATTCTGATCAGGTGAGACGTAGAGCAGGTGCCTACACGCAGAAAACCGCACGGAGACTGACGTATAACGTCAGCGGGATCACCTCAGAGCTGTATGACACCCTCTGCCACTGGTTGCAGCGACAACAGGAAGCCGACATTATTTTCTTACAAGAAATGCACTGGGGATTGGGCCGGGATGAAGCCACTTGGTCGGTGCCAGGCTGGGTCCTTCAGGTTAGATGTGAGCATGAGGATGTCTGCTTAGATCTCTTCTGTGTTTACCAGTGGGTCAGAAGTGAAGCATGGCTCCAGCACAGGGAGATGCAACGCACCCAGGTCTGGACTGCCCTTGGGCGAGTTCTATCGGCCGTGCCTGCTCGGAACCTGCTGATAGTTGGAGGTGACTTTAACTCTAACTTTGGTCCACTTCGGTGTCTGGTAGGAATGGGAGTGCTTGAGCCGAGTGAACGTAGTGATCCTGAGCTGGTTGCATTGCTTGAGGCACACCCAGCGCGGCATGAAGTCTCGGATGAAACTTCAGCGCGGCACGAGCGATGAGGATGTGTCCTGGCGGGCCGGATGCCTGCAACTTTGCATTGCTAGCTGGGTCCTCAACAAACGGCTGTCCTCCTCCGAACTTAGCGCATGGCAGGCACAGATTCAGTGTTGAAGCATCGGCCGCTACAGTCAAGGACATGGACATGGTGGCGGCGGTGCCGCAGACATGGTCTTCATCCCAGGCCCTGATCATTCGGTTGTACTATGCAGGCGTGACATCGGGCCACGGTTCCACTGTGACTCTGTCTGGCACATCACCCTCGTGATCTGCTGCTTGTTGCCAACGCACCGTACCATCCCGAGGCAGCTGCAGGACTAAACATCGAAATTGGGTCCGCGTCGTCTGCCCATGTGAAGCATAATAGCAGAGCCAGCGCAAGCAGCTCCACAGGTTGTTCCGGCACCTGAAGCCCGTCCAAGCTTACTGCTCGGGTGAGATATATGTGTTGCTGAAAGAACTCGAGTTTAAGATCGTTTTGATACATCCTGCGGGGCCTAGTGCATGCCATGTAAATGCCGGGAAAGACATCAGGATGAGCAGTCGGGTTCGCTAAAGGTGTCCACTCGCGCCCACCTTGTATGCCTGCTTCGCCGCCAGGTTTGCGACAAGTTCCACGGGCGCGGGCATGAACATCAACTTCCCAGCTGTTGTTGTTAGCCTGCTCGGCAAGTCTGCTCCAAACCTCCTGAAGCGACACTTTCGACTACAGCGTTGTGCTCAGTGTCTGTGCTTGCAATAACACCGTGCTCGAGATGTCTACCTCCCTTGTTCGGACAGCATGGAATACCCAGGCGTCGTGCTCTCTTACGACTAGTTCGAGGCATCAGGCACCGTCCACTCACAGCTGATGCAACTTTCAAGCAAACGGTGCGCTCGAGGCCAAGTGCCCTCTGTGGATTTATGCTGCAATCGTTGTCAGCTCCTTGGTCTACGGCATCTTCTGCGTTGGAATAACAACGCAGAAGGTCGTCCGGAAGCTTTCATCTGAGACTGCCCAGCACCTGCGCAAAGTCCTCAGGATACACGAAAATGGCATATCAAATGAGCTTGTCCTTCAGTGCGCAAATGTTCACCCACTACAATTCCTAGCAAAGCCGCACCCACAGGCTACACGACTGCATCATTCAGGACGCTGGAAGAAGCGAGGCATTCAAGCAAATTGAGCTGCGACTCGCGGGTCAGCGGGTCCGCAATCTGTGAGATAGACTGCCCTGTATGTGGGGCTCTTTTGGTACCGCGTCGATGCCATTCTGAAGTACAACAAAATGCCCGGCTTGTTTCTCTGGAGCTGACCGCTCCTTTGGATTGCCGGTGTGCCGTTTCAGCCAGCTCAGCGTAGATGCCTGGAGTGCTTTGCACAAACACATTGAGGCAGGCCACTACCCATTGGTTCAACAAGCTATGGTACGGGGTGAAACTCCCGAGGACATGCGCACTGGCATCGCCGCAGCAGAAGCACGCAAGTCGCTTCAGCCAACCCAGGATCCTATGTCTGGCGCAGCAATGCCCCATATGTTTTCAAAGCCTGCGATATGCTGCCAGGATCAAACCACACTCGCAACTCCAGCACTCTCAAACCTGAAATCTCTGCAGTCACAGCGCTCGCCATGAATCGGCCGGCTGGGCCCGCGCCCACCTCCTGGCCTCCGCTTCTTTCTGCCCCAAAAGCCCTTGAGCACCCGGCACGGTCGCTGCTATGAGGCTATGAGGTTGATAAAACCAGACATGTCGTAGCTATGAGGTTACTGGAGCTGGAAACGAAGCTGGCTCGGGCCTTCTGGATCTTCAACGCCGCAGCGGCTTCTTGTGGCACCACCAGCTGAACCGGCTCAGGCAACCCAAGTGCTTACAGTTTTGGCTCGCACTGTCTTAATATTATCCGGGCTCGTGAGCTGCCTTGCACATTGTCGCGCCGATGTTGGGCTTCATGGGTTTAATAACAAAAGGTTTATGGCTTGTTCTGCGTGGTTTTGCCACTTCGAGGAAGACAGTGAAGTTTAGGGATCCAAACTTTAGGAGTTTGTGCTGAGTGGTCTCTGTCAGCCTTGTTGGAGTATTCTGTAAACCGCGGCCCTTCTGTGGCAGCCAGGCCAAGCATACCAGGGAGCACGCATGCCAATGTCCGGTTGACATCAGTTTCTTGCGGTGCAAAGATAAGGCTACACACTCCAACAGGTCGCAGATCCACACATAGGTGGTCCCGAGCCAATCAAGACTTAAGGGCAACTCACGGATCACTGTCGAGAAAAGCCGGTGAGCCTAAGGCAGCCCCTGCGAGCACTGCGTTTACCAGCGCAAAGCCTATACCCTCGGTGCGTGCTCGCTACCAAACCCTTCCCCTGTGAAGGCGAGTCGGTCGCCTTCTTGATCCATAGACAGCAGGACGATCACGCCGAGAACGCATGCACGCCGATCAGATGCTTTCCGGCGATGACCCAGCTGATTGCAGTGGCTGTCAATGGAGAGACTGCAAAGGCCTACGCTTGCAAATCAGGGTCTCAGAATCCTAGTGAGCTGGAAAAAAATCCCAGCGGCAATGAAGACATCATCCCGGCGCCTACCAAGAAGCGCATGCAATGTTATCGAGCCATAGCCTTGTCTTGGCAGCCGCCCAGCGAATGTTCCGGGGCACGCCTGGCAATTCGAAGCGGCGCCCCGCAGCTGCAGTCAACAGCTCTGTAGAATCTTGCCAGTGCCAGCGCTGCTTTTCTTGCTTTCTCCATCTCACTGCATGCAAACTAACGTAGCGCACAGGTTCAATCTTTGAGATCGCCAGAGCAAATCCAGGCGCATTCCGCAGTGGCTTTTGTTGGGCCGTCACACATCTTGCTTAGCTCGCAGTTTTGCCCGAGGTTACAGCTGCCTCTTCCTCTGCCTCCTGCTAGGGCTCTGTTGGTTTAGGCTTTTACCGTCTGGGTTGTCTTTCCATTTGCTTGGTTGTGCAACTGTAAGGCGCAACACGTGCATGTTTAAGGCCGTTGAAAGAGGTTCGGGTCAGTGCTTTGGAAAGTGCGAGCGCAGGAAGTGCGATTCTCAATTCTGACCAATGCTCTTAGTCTTCAGAAATCGAGGGGTGGCTGGACTGCGAGGATGAGGAGAGGAGCAAGCTCGCGCCAGACAGCGCACCGGAGGTGACCACGTCCTATGTTTATGGCTTTGCGATGTGCCGGGATGAGTCGAACTGAATTTTCTGGAATCCCTGCCTCCAGCATTGGGAGACTAAGCTCAGCAGATGGAACCATGTCGAAAGCCTTGGTGAAGTCTACGCGCAGCAGCTTCGCGCTTGAGTGCGCGATGTGCAGCCTGCTCTCTAGCGTGAAACTTGAAACGCTCAAAGATGCCGTAGAATAGCCTATGTATAGGCTGTCGGCGTGCCCCAGCTAATTGAGCCGTGCAATTCCAGAAAGTGTTAATGGGGCCATCTTCCACGGCCTCCGGTCCAGTCTAATCGAAGCCGTCACAGGCGAGTGGCCACTCGAACGCCAGCCAGCCAGCGGCGCTGCCACGACTCCCGATTTCCTTCGTCGGATCATGATGTATTCAATTTGACTTTGCTCTTTAGGATGCTGGTATGTGAACTGTTTTCCGGACCAACTGTTCAGAACACCACGACCGTGCTTCCTGATGATTTCGGCAACATGTTGCCTCTCTTGGGCTAGATAGCTAGCACTGGGGCCCGGATGTCCGAAGCTGGCAGTGCACCAGTCAACTCATCAAGCGAGAGCCATACTTTTCTGCGTTTCTGCATAACCTCCTTTTGTTGATCCATTTGAAAAGGAAGTGCATGCTGATATAAGCAAATGAGATCAAGATGTTGTTCGGATGCAAAGCATCGTGGAGCAGTCTTTCAGGCACTAGCTGTAGTAAGCGAATGCTGTCTTTGGGAAAGCAATCCTTTCGCAAAGCTATTAGCACGCCACCTGTACTACACCTTTTTGCTGCACCATGGCATAAATGCCCTTTGGTCCAATCCCCAAGGAAACCCCGTTGTGCTTCCTGCAGGAAAAGATTTGGACGCGTTTCTGCGTGCTTAGCCAAAGCATATTGTCAGGTGATAAACCTCCACAATTCCATCTGATGCATCTATGTCTCGGACTGGTTAGATGCGGCGCAAGCCTCTGCCTCCTCCGCGGTGCTGCACATCGGGAGAATGGGGGCACCCGCCGTCATCACTCTGCCTCGATATGTTGTGCAACCGAGCTTCTGCGCTTTTGCAACCATTCGTAAGAAGGATCTGCTCTTTGCTCTCTTCATCTGGTACTCCGGAATAGGATCCCCGGTCTTTCCAAAAGTTTTAGGCCCGCCTGGCCAACCCTCGCGCCTGCAGCTCTTCCTCGAAGGTTTCGAAACATCGCTGATTGCTGCATTTGGAGTTGGGACCAGACCCAGCACGATTCAGCGTAGGGTTCGTGGGCACCATTGCTCCTCACGCTTGGTGCAGACCAGTCCATGATACTGTGACCACGCATCAGCTTGGAACATGCTCGTCAACGCTGCCACCACCTGAATAGGATAGTTTCGGGCAGCGAAGTTCAGGAAGTGCTCAAATGCTGGAAGGTGAAGATGAAGGCTGCTTCCTTGATCTGTGAATCCAGGCAAGCCAGATCAGCGCTCGCCCAATAAGACGTGAGCAGATCTTCTGCACATTCGATTGTCTCCATACTTTCATTCGCCAGCTGCAGCTCAATCTCTTCCATTAGCCGAGCTCGCTAATGTACTACACAGTCCACGCCATGAATCTATGCACATGTTCGAGCCGCTCGTGGCTCTTCTTACTACTACTCTTACTACTACTACTACGACGACGACGACTACTACTACCACGACGACTACTGCTACTTCTACTACTACCACTACTAAGACTACTACTACCACTACTACTACTACTACTACTACTACCACTACCACTACCACTACCACTACCACTACCACTACCACTACCACTACCACTACCACTACCACTACTACTACTACTACTACTACTACTACTACCACTACCACTACCACTACCACTACCACTACCACTACCACTACCACTACCACTACCACTACCACTACTACTACTACTACTACTACTACTACTACTACTAGTACTACTACTACTACTACTACAAACCACTACTACTACTACTACTTCTTCTTCTACTGTTCTGCTACCATCAACCAGCCAGCCAAACAAACAAACAAACGAACACGACTGCCGTCGTTGAATCATGGCACTCTCAGCCAGGCTCTCTGCATTAATTCGCCTCGGCCCCTAGCCCAAGTGGTCACAGTTTCCGTCTTTCCCCTGCGGCAACCTCTTCCCGCTCCTCTCAATCCCCTCCCACAGTCACCCATCGTGATTGCCTCTGCTCCCCTTTAAACGATCTAGTTTCGGCTTCAAGCACGCACGACCAAAGATGCAGACTGTGGAGAGTGGGGCTGGTGGGGCAACGGAGGCCCCCTCCGCCTCCTGGCCGAACGGCTCGCAGGCGCCGGTCGCTCCCCCTGGCCTTCGCCAGATCCCGAAGCTGCACTTCGGGAGTCTCCTGAACCAGTAGGGATTACTATAAGGGTGCACTTCCCACGTAAACCCGAAAGCCCTAATCTGAACCGTCGAAAGTCTGAACCGTCGAGGAGCCGTCGAGCCGCAGACGCCCAACCTTTTCCAACCTCAACCCCAGGCGTGAGAAACTCTGGAGATGTCGACTTCACTCATTCTCATAAGCTCTCCCAGGTAGCCGAAGCCAAGTCAACTTAGGTCCGTGACCTTCAGCAGCATCAACCCCTCACCTAAGAACACGTGCAGGATGGGGCTCGCAGCGCTGAAGGAGTCGGAATTTAGGGCTTCCTGGCCCAGTAGGCAACTTCGACAAATCAGCTGTGCTGCAGAAGGATTCTGGAGCGGTCATTCTGTTGTGCAAACCAATCCCTCAAACCTCGTCGTAGCAAGGCCCCAGGTCCCATCACAGAGTGGTGCCCCGCCGCTGTCGGGCTTTGACAAAAAGAGTGTCAGAACCATCCCAGCATCAAACACAAGCGCGTCCTTCGTCAGCCGGTAAGTGCCTCCATAGCGGGCTGAGCATGGGGAGGCTTGTAACTTACAATGCCTGCTCAACAGGAATTGTCTGTGGATGCATAATTGCCCCACGACAGGCTTTTCATTTTCATCGACGAGAAGGACAGCCACGACATGCAGAAACTGTCCGCAACATTGCACCAGACTTTGGCTGATTCTGGAACAACAAAAACAGCAAAAATCTCGAAGCAAGTCGGAACATAGTCTCGAGGGCACCCTGCAATCCAAAACTGTCAGTATCCTTCTCATTATCATCAGCTAACTCGCTGGGATTCGATGTACAAGTAGCAGTAACACAGTGAATACCGGTGCTAATCATCTCAGCAATATTATTGCCTGTATTTCTAGACCACTAGCACGACGACGATTTATCAGGGCGAGGACGGCGAAGATAGTCGCCACCGCTTTCTGCTGCTGCTGCCACTGCGCTGCGACTGCCGCTGCGAGTGCGCTATGACGACCGTTGCTACGATCGTTACGACTGTTGGTGCTGCGTCTTGATACTGCTTCCACTACAGTTGGTATCGCTGGTGCTGCTGTTGCTGCTGCAGCTGCTGCTACTCTACTACCGAAGACGACGACGACTATTACCCTTCCTGCCCCTGTCACTGGTCCAGTGACGGAATCCGACCACTGCGTCGCTTGCATCCACTACTGTAGCAGTTTAAAAAGTTACTATCATGATGACTACAAGTATTGTTGCTGTTCTTGCTATTGGTGGTACTGTTGCCCTCGTTGTGATGTTGCTAGACGTCCTGGTATGGTCATCACGGCAGACATACACGGATATTGCGATTCTGCTAGATGTACGGACAAAGGTGGTATCGAAGAAGAACGCTATGATGATCGCTCATGCTAAACCCGTCAGCTGTTAACAGCGTGTTCAATGCCACAGATCGGCACACGACAAAAGAGATGTCAAGACATGGAACCAGCATAACAAGCAGACAGAAGACTTCCGAATCAAGAACCAACAAAACTGCATCGAAAAAGCCAGTCTCGAAGAAGACCTATTAACGTTCCCACAGCCTGAACCTCCGAGCTATCCCTCAACCAAGGCCTTGGTCTGAAACGGAACAAACACCGATAATGCGCAGGTCAGGTGCCCCAGTGGATGGCCAGCGCCGCGTCGGCACCGAGTTCCTCTTTGGGGCGTAGGCGGAGGCCAGGGGACTTTGAACGGCGATCGATAGCGGGGGTGCAAGTGCAGCTACCAAAGAGAAAGCTTCACTCAGCCGAGCAAATGCAGCAAAAGCAAAGTGTCGGAGCACAGATGATGCTTCTTGGCTGCGGAGTTGCGTAGCTAGGGTCTCTATCGCACATCGAACCGGCATAGGATGTTCAAGTTTGTTAGCGGGCTACATGGTGGCCTCTCATGTTCATGTGTATTGCAGTAGCCACCCTGCCAGCTTAACATCACTGACTGTATGCCACATTTGGAAAAATCACAGATGCCTTTGAAGCACGCGCTGCTGCAGTGGTTCCCTCTGAATTTCCGGAGCGTCCGCCCATTGCATGAAGTTACACTTCCCCACCTAACCACTCCATGCGAACCTGGAAAGCCCATTCATGATGCACGCCGAACATGCTCCGGCATTTTATTCTTGGATGCTGAGGACAGGACTTCAGGTTTAAGCCGAGCTTCATCAACGATCCGCACGGCGTCGGCCGGATCCGTGTGCGAAGGCGCCATGAACCAGCGCGGGTGGTACGCGCCTGCTTGGAGGCCCCCGAACCCAGGAACTGCTACTATCGATGCTTCCTGTTTGCCTTGAATAATCCCAGGCCAACTCCAAATGAAAGCACGCGCGCGCATCTGCAAAGAGCCTCGAGGTGCCGATGCATGCCAACATGAAGCCGCTATTGAATCATTATCATCATTATCACCATTGTCATCCTTATCATCATTGTCATCACTGTCATCACCGTCGGTATGACAATGAATCCATGACAATGAAGCCATGACAATGAAGCCCGAATTACGTCAGCAAGCCGAGTTGATGCTTTATCTCGATCGCAATCAGGAGAAGCATGCTTGTAGCCCAACCACAGCAACTAGGTCAGCCAAAAACTTTGTGCAAGAAATGAATCGGTTGCGGCGCTCACTACTCGGACGGACCAGGCGAGGCATATGGTTCAATGAATCGGTTTACTTCCCGTAACTGGCAGAGCTAGCGTGCTCGTGGGCCGCCTATTGGCACCAAGGCCAAGCCGATGTCGTACTTCGCACCAAGGAGCTGGAAGATAGGGCAGTAGCCTCCAGGGCTGTACAAAAACCGGGGATTCTGGTGTTGACTCCTCATCAGGCGAGGCTTCAGATTTCAGTGGTGAGATTCTTGGCGCAAGTCCTAAACCGGAAACCACCTCCTCCTCCTCGGCAAACCTTATCAAAGCCTCGAGTCCGGGAAGGCCTGAAACCCCCGAGTTCACGGAACAAGCCGGATCAATCCCAAACCCTTTCGGGAAACCCTAACTGCGCCAAGCACTACAACAGAAACCCAAAAAAAAACCCAGACCCTTTTGCAGCACGGAATGAGGTGCCGGCCAGCGTGGGCCCCAGGCAGGTTCAAGGCTACTGCCGGGAAGCCCTCAACCCCAAACCCCGAAAGAACACACAAACACCCCAAACCCTCAACATCCATTTTTCGCACGGACTGAGGTGCCGGCCAGCGCCTACGGAACTCGCAGCCCCCCTACACCTTCAACATAAGCTTGAAAGCTTAAAAAAAATCTGGAACCTAAACTCCTCATGCTTCATTCAGGCGCCTGTGTCGCCAAGGAAGCAGAGTGGCATTGCCGGCTTCTCCTTCTGGTGCCAAAGGAATCACTGATAGCCATTGCAAATTCCCGGTTTAGGGCTGGAGGGGTTTGAAGTTCACAAGGTTGTTCCAAATGATGCTTAATTTACGGCCCGTTTGCTACACGCCGACTGCTCAGGTAGATGACAGGAAGCCTGACTCTAGAACCAACCCACGATTGAAAAAGAGACATGGATCCAATTGCTGAGCGCCTTCGCCTGGGATTCAACGCCTGGGATTCAACAGAGTGCTGCACCTTGAAGTCAAACCATTGGTTGCAAAAAACCGCGCGGTATTCGGACTCTACAACTCTAGGGACCTAGCGTCTCATACGACGCTCAGACCAAAAGAACCGGGGCCTGAGGTTTAGGTTCGAGGGCTCAGGGTTTTGGTCTAGCTTTCGGATTCAAGATCGAATCGGTTTGGGTTTGGGGTTCAGCCTTTAACGATCATGAGCTGGCGGCTCTGGACTGCTTTCTCCCGTCCTTGGCGCCGGCCTGCACTTTGCGTACGACACCATAGCCACACCACAAGGTTGTGTTCCTGTTCAGGGTTCTAGATGTGCAGCTGAGGCACTAGTCCAAGCCCGGCGAAGTCTCAAGCTCTGGCTTGCAACTATTTCTGACACCCGGACCCACGAGCAAACCGTCGACATGCGAACCCAAGGGGTTATGACTGTTGGGCAGACATTTGCATCCGAAAGCATTTTGCTAATTCTTGGAGCGGCGTCCCATCGCCAAGCTCACTACATTGCGACTGTCCGGGTCTGAGTTCATGTGCCGTCGCTTTCACATGCTTTAGAATGCCCTCCACACGGACCCACGTGGCTACAGGATCAGTCTATCTTCCAGGATGCCAGAAACCTATTCCAAACCACGAAGCTTGGCATGTAGGCTTAGGGTTTTTGGAACTTTCCCAGTATCCCCAACTGTTAACTATCAAACACCAACAAAACTCTGAGCCTGTCCCAAGGAAAGCGGTTCGCCCAATGTTGGACCGGCAGAGCCTGCAGCTTCATGGTGGTTGTTTAGGTGAAGGGCCGCCCTAATTGCTTGATCTCAATGGTTTTGGGATTGTTGTGGGAAACTTGCACACCCATCGGTTAGATTCCAACCTAAACTCGAACAGCATTATTCATTGCATTCTGAGCTTGCGTGAGAAGGATTCTTCTGCAAAAGCAGAACGGAGTGGGGCAGCGGACGGCATGAAAGGTTGAGCACAGCTGCAATCAAATCTCCCGTGCTTCACGTGTTTCTTTGCTTCCAAGATGTAAGGCTCAGGCCTCAGAGTGGCAAATTACTTGGAACACTGCGAACCTGAGGTCTGAATGCTGTCACCTTCATCATCTTCTGTCTAAGCTCGCAGTTTATACAGAGAGCTGTGACCAAGTGTCACCGTAACTCCCCAAATCCTGAACCCTATCCCTACAGGCCCTACATCAGCACTTTTATCCTGAACCTTCTGCGAAAAAACCAAAAACTCCGAGCACCAGCATCGTAACCGCAAAGCCCTCGAGGCCAAGCCGACCAAAACATCTAAACACTGAACGGCAAACGGGGGACCCTGGGTCTGCACCCTGGCCCTCCTGCCCCTTCACCATGAGTTGCCCCGCCGAGTTTTTTTGGAGTGTTTGTGCTCGCGTGTCGTGGATCACACATTTTGGAATTTCAGCTTCTCCTCATCGATCTCTCCGCGTATGCTACAGTGCCATTGGGGCTATGGCGCATCGGCAGTGTGCCTGACTCCAGATCAGAAGGTTGCGAGTTCGAATCTCTCTGGCATCCTATTATCCTGCAGTTCCTGCTTCTTCTGCCTACATTCCTTTCCCTTTTGGGCATCCTGTTTCTGTCGCTTCTGGCGCTGTTGTTCCTTCTTCACACGTTTCCAATCCAGTCACGGTCCTCACAGCATTGTGGGTCGATTCTCATCTCGGATGTGTTGTAGTCCAGCCTGCGGCCCGCTTGCCTGCCATAGACTGCCCGGGCATCGTTAGTGTCCTTCCCGCCTTCAGTTGCCAGCAGGCTTCTTAGCGCGTGGATCCCCGATGTCTTGCACAGAACGGGCACCACCTTCATGTCCTGGCCTACGGGAACCCGCTTGGCCCCCTGGCCATAAGGGTCGCGGCCGCTTCTACTGCCTTCGAGTCCGACTTGCTCGTCTTGGGATGTACGGGCTCCTTTGCTGGATTTCGGGACCAGACACACGCGGTAAATAGGGAACAACCTCGGGATGACCGGCTGCGAAGGTACGAGTACTACATCAAAACGCATCCACAATGACCCCGGCGCGAGATCTCGATCTCCAATTGGCCTTTCAGATTACCTAGTTACCTGTTACTTGTGCCACATTGCTGCTTCTTTCTGGCACAGTACGTTGTCCTGGTGTCAAATAGCAATCAGGAGTTGCCCTGCAAAAAAAACAACCCCTGTCTCACTCTACTCTTCCCTCAACTCACTTCGTACTCTGCCCTGGTCCTCTCGACCAGCGTGCTCGCAACTTGGATTATGTTAGATCTCACTCCGGGCACGATGCTCCATAGCTGCCCGGCGATGTGCGCCGAAGGCTGAAACACCAAGCCCTCACACTCGAAATCTTCAACAGAAACAGCAGCGTGCTACAGAGGAGCCCCCCAACCAAGCTCTACATGCCAAAGCCCCAAAGCATCAGAACGCTCTGGAGAACGCTCTCTCTCCTAAACCCTTCACCCGAATGCCGAACTTCGGAAACCCGACTTCTCCCGAGGAGCCACAAGGGCCAGATCTTGAGCTGCAAGTGGCATCTCCTGCCACCAGTCCTCCGATTCGCAAGAAACGCATAAGCTTGCATCTGAGAGTGTCGGGCCAGTGCGGGGTTCAGGGTCTGGGTTTGAAATGTGTTCGACGTCGCGGGGGCTCAGGATTTAGAGATTCGAGCGAAGAGCTCAGGGTTTGAGGCTCGGAGTTCGGACTTCGGGTTGGAGATGTTGCAGAAGGTTTCCGACAACGGCCGAAAGCGACCGACATGTAACAGTTTGTGTTTGTTGGGCGTACAGCAGCAGAAGGTCGGCAAAATCTCTTCGCGCGGACCCTTACACATCGACTTGAGCCTAAACCCCGCAAGGTATTAGAAGGGCTTCGCGCCCAGAATGCTGGTGGGAGGAAGGCAGTGCGACAAAGGTCGACCCTGAATTTCCCATGCCCACTGCCACTGCAGGACGGTCCATCTCCGTCGCTTCGATGCCACGCTGCCGCAGCCAGCTGCCCAAGCCCAGGGGAACGCACCAGCGTATGCCTGGAAACCTGTGGCTGGGGGGGATGCAGGTTGCTGTGAACCTTCTTTTCGTTTGGCGTCGAAGGTTTGAGGAGTCGGCGCGTAATCTCTGGATTTCGGGGGTCTTACATGGAATGCATCCCAGAGATCCGATTCAGAATCGATGCTGTGGGTTCAGTCACTTTCCCCGCCAACGGAGTACTCTCGAGGCGCTTGATGCACGTGTTGAGTCTGGAGTCGGGTCGCGAAACGAGCAGAGGAACCAAACATCTAGCAACGAGAGTCAGAGCCACCCTCGCTGCCAGCTGGCCTCGGGATAATTGGGTCCGGGTGGCATCCTTTTCTTTGTCTATATAAGGGGGTATATCCGATTATACCGATCATACTATGGAGCAGCCCGGGACAGGAAATCACATATGTTGACATCAGCCGTAACTGGGCCAACCTTATGGGTTCCTGTTGACCCAATGGACACAACTCAATCGGATCGCAGTGCGACACTACGCACTTTCGACTAAAGTATTTTTCAAGGCTTTCAAGAGGAAGGATCAACCGTCTGCAAACGAACTTAGCATCGGGCAAGCTTCGTGGAGGCATCTGCTGTCCTTTGGTCTAAACTTTGCAACAAGGACCTTTATGTCAATGCTACCTTGCATGTCGATGCGCGCTGTGGTCAAAGTGCCTCCGTCGTCCTTCTCACGCCACTGCCCCTTCACCGCCCCCGCCACCGCCGACGCCGCCACCATCAACCACTACCACCAAGAAGCATGTGTACGGACATGCACGAGTCCTCGTGCTCTTCGATGATATATCACAGTACTGATTCAATACTGACTCTGTGTGCTCAAGCACCGACCGTGAGGGTTCAATCTTGATTTCACGATCAAGCCCTACACCCTCCCAAAAACTACCGGAAGCTGACCCCGGGTCAGGTTGGTTACAACACCCGTGATGCCGTAACTGAACACGGGACGAAACCTCTTGTGGAGGCTCAGCACCGTGGCTTCATCCAGGTGGTCCTCGGTCAATCGAAGACCGGGTCTCTCGAAGTCGTCAACTCGTTCCGAATTCGACTACAGTATGCAGGTCGATATGCATAAACACATCCGCGCATCAAGACTGCTTACATGTTGCACACACCGTATACCAAGGATTGCACATGAATGGGCAAACACATAACCCTCTGCGAACGCGCATGCGGCATGCAGGTGTGACTCGAGACAGACAGACAGACGGACGGACAGACAGACAGACAGACCGACAGACCGACAGACCGACAGACCGACAGACCGACAGACCGACAGACCGACAGACCGACAGACCGACCGACCGACCGGCCGACCGACGGACGGACGGACGGACGGACCGACAGAGAAAGAGAGAGAGAGCGAGCGAGCGAGCGCGAGAGCGAGAGAGAAGGAGAAAGAAAGAACAATAGAAACAGAAAGAGAGAAGCAGAGGAAGCCTTGACCCGGGAACAGCCCCGTTTGACGACGCATCGGTTGATATTCCGACTCTTGTCTGCTGTTGCAAAACATCAGGACCGGACTTCACGCAAGGATGAGATCCTCCCCGCCCCAGATGCGCCAGAGCAAGGAAGACAGAGAGACGGTGGGGGCGACTGATTGCAGTTAGTGGAGCGGAGTCGGCTACAGTTAAGTGCGTGAGAGCGCGAGTGTGTGAGTGTGTAAGTGTGTGAGTGCATAAGCGCGTGTGCGTGTGTGTGCGTGAGTGTGTGCGTGCGCGCCAAGTTAGAGGTGAGGTGAGGTGAGGTGAGGCGAGGCGAGGCGAGGCGAGGCGAGGTGAGGTGAGGTGGGGCGGAGGGGGGCAGGGAGAGGGAGAGACACAGAGACTGAAGCAGAAGAGCTCCTCCCGAACCGATAACCTATCCTTTCCACCCAGCTGCGTAGTGAGCGTGAGAGATGGCGACGACATCAGGCCTCGGTGTGGGAGCTTCAGAAAAGAAGGCAGCCTAAAAAAAAAACATTAGCGCAGAATTATATTAACGATACAAGTAAGAGTAAGTAATGCGGGTTGTAATCACGATACTGGTACTGATATTGTAATACTAACGCGAAGAGGCACTTCCAGGCGTGGTTTCGTCGATGTCGCATGAGCTCCAGACAGATGCGAAGGCGGGGTTGTTCTAAAGGAGTGTCCCATGTAACTTAAAGCACCTACTGCACTTCACACAAGCAGGGACACTTACACTTCGACAAGGGCCCCTGGTTTGTGATAAGCCCCAAATGGGCTCAAGGCCGCAAAGCCTCAGGGCTCTTGGGGGGAAGTGGCGCATGGAATCGCCAGAGAGATCGGCAAGAGACGACGACAGGGCTCCAAAAGGGAGGAGCCCTAAACCCAAACCTCAGCAGGAGCCCGGCAGGGTTCATAAACCTGTGAAGACCACATTTTCAGCCGAAGCTTCGCCATCTCGGCTGGCCAGTCACTGAAGTCCGGACTTACCTGGCTCAGAGCCATTTTTGCATTGCTCAACGAGTGGCTAGGCAGGGCCGATACAAGACAATCCGGTAAATTAAAGATGCATATTCGGGGTTTTAGGGATAGGGCTTAGAGTCGGTTAGCGTTAAAGGCTTTTTGGAATCTCTGAGTGCTTAACCCCCTACACTCAAAATCCGCACAAAAAACGCTCGGCTTGCAGACGAGATGGAGAAGTGTCCTTCCCGTCAAACTAAAGGACCCACTGAAATAAACCACATGTTCGGGTTTAGCACCTTTCATGTTGAAACCGTGCGTTCCCACCTTTCCAAACCAAGAACTCCAATTAAAACCTGAATCCAAAACCCTGACACTGTAACATCGAGATATGCCCCAAGCACCGGAGGTGGCTTGAAGCGATGAGGTCCGACAAAGGAGACGGGCGAAACACGCGGAGAGAAGACCTTACAGTCTGGATGTGGCATCTGGGAGCTTCGAGTCTACGGGTTCAGAAAATCCCCGGCTCAAGGGCTCAAAAAGGAGTCTCAGGTGCAGCAAGGAATCCTAGGCCCTAGGCTCCCTACTTTGAAGCCTTCCCCACAGCGACCCGCAAAAACAGCCAAAATTTAGGCATCGTAAGCTTTGGGGTTCAGGGTTCGGGGCCGGCGAACCTACACCCCACACGCCATCAACCCCCAAAGCAGCGATTGCATTCTGAACCTAAATACCTAAACACAAAACATCTAGCCCCTCTAGACCTAAACCCTGACCTGAAACACCAAGAATAACAACCCAGGGTCCTTCAACCCAGAAATATTCCAAAGCCCGAACTCCCAAAGACGTTAAAGTCCCATACTCGCCGAAGCACCGGTTGACCCCAAACTCCCCCACAACCCTGAAGCTTTAGAACCCAGAAACCTCTACGACCCTTGAAGCCAAAAACATTTCAAATCCTAAAATCCAAAACTCCCGACAACCCAATAAAGAACTCCTCCAAATCGCACAAAAAACCTCCCTCCGAGCAGCCGGATCGAAGAGGATCCGCTGGCCCTGGTATAAGCAAAACCTCGGCTTCGACAAGGACGGGCTAGGGTCTGGGAGCTTGGGCTTTTTTGCCTCCTGCATGGCTGAGTCCACGAAGCAGGGAGATAGGTATAGACAGTATGGGGAGTTTGGGTTTGAGGTTCAAGAGTTTGGGTCTCTTTAGGAATGCTTAGGCCTTAGGTTTAAGGTTTCCATTGATGGCTTTTTCCCTCTCGCATTTGATGGTTTTGGTTTGAGGCTTCCGAGGCTCTCGGCAGAGAACAGGGTTCGGAATTGAAGTTTTTCCCTCCCACCTAGCAAGGACAGGCCCAGGTTCTGGAGTCTCGAACTTGCGGTTTACATTGTATAAGGAAGGGTTGCTTTAGGTTTCGGAGCCCGTTGAACGGATTTGGTGCCTGACAAATGTGTGTTTTGCCTTGCGTGTTGTCTGCCTAGCTGGTGTGGCATGTTCGCGGCTTACGATGGGGCAGCCCATGTCACCCCAAATGCACCGCAATAGATGCACGTAAACCGCATCGTGTCAGGCAGCAGAGTGGTCAGGAGTGGGGAGCAGCAGGATTCCTCAACGACGACCACTTCATGGCACTGCAATGAGGAATGCGTACAACAATCAACAAACCACACCCACGATGATGCCAGAAGCGACAGGCCAAAGTCCAAACACCGCTCCTTACCGTGCCCGCCTGCCCGCTGTGCCCCTGTCCTAAGCCTAAGCGCCCTCGAAATGGTTCCAGGCAGCACAGACGCATGGCCCAGCCACAGTGCTGCCGGCTCCCCAGCGGCATGGAGCGCCCGAAGCTCCTCGTCTCCAAACGACCGGAGCACTTCCAGGCTGAGATCTTCTGGGCTTTTTTGGGATTTTGGGACCTGCTTCGCCAACTCAGAGGCCCGTCATCATAAACTGGTCTCAGCGGTGACCCATGTCTTGAAAGGAGTCGCAACTTCATTGAGGATTTGTTGTGTTTTATGTATTTTGTGTTGTTTTGCCTTTGGTTGCTACCCTCTCTCTCTCTCGCTCTCTCTCTCTATCCTCGAAATGTCTTGACTTGACTCTAATTCGGAAACAGCTGTTTTCTGGACGCGGTCCTTTTGACAGGAACTGCGCACTTCCACTACTCTAACATTAAAACTCCAATTTCTTTGTCATCTGACGAAATAGAAACACGCTGTTTTCTATTGTCAAAGCAAACTTTGCAAGTCGGGAACTTGTCCGCGCACGCTCTGGTTGTGGTGAAACACTCGGGCCTCGGACCTGTAGTCAGCCAGGACTTGTTTTGGCTGCTCCAAACAGCCGGTGAGGTCTGTGAGCAATCGGCAAGCAGGCCTCAAGGCTCCGTTCAGGGCTGCACAACCTTCACCTCATCCTGACCAGACCTGTCGTTTGAGCGAACCTAAGCGCAAGACGGCAACGTGTGCGAAGTTCCCGTTCGTTGGGCGATGGCGTTTTGTCAGTCCCTAAACCCACCTCCTCATCAGGCCAGGTGGTTGATTTCTTGAACCCGCCATCTCATTGTGTGAGGGTGGTGGATCATATTCCTTAAACTGGCACTTGGCAATTCAGTCAGCAATGGCGATTGATCATGGTTTTAAACCCGCCCCTTGAGTAGACGATACCGCTTGTTCACATTTGCTAAGATAATACAGCAAAAGGCAAGAAGCACAATCAGAAAAACAAAAAGCAATGACGCAACCGCAAAACAACGCCGAAACAGCTGAAGGCAGAAAAGAGGAAATCCAGAAAGCCTACAGGCAGACAGCACGCCAGAAAGCAGAACAGCAAAAGCAAAAGAAGTAGAATGCAAAATGCGGCCTCACAATGCGAAAATTGAGGCCAAGTAAACCGCATAGCCAAGACAAACGCACCAAGCAGAAGAACAAGTTGAAGCACAAACGGGGTAAGACGCAAAGTGCATTGCAGAATCAACGAGGAAGGAAACCAATATCACAAAAAAGCACATAAATTTGAATTCCGTGCTGAAGTCTTGCGAAACCCTACACCCTAAATCCTGAGTGAAGATCGTAAACTCGAAACACGCAAAACCCTTATCCCCTAACCGCCGAACACTAAGATCCCCTGCCCCCAACCTAGCAGCCGAGCGAATCCAGCACCAACGGACGGGGCAAGGGGCTTTGAGGTTCACGAGCTCTCTGCGCCTTCCCGAATGCTCGAATGGCTTCCCAGAAAAAACCCTAAGTAAGAAAGCATATGTGCGAAGTAATCTATTAGGGTATCAGAAGAAGGTTCAGGGTTTGGGGTTCAAGGCGTTGGGATTATGGTAAGGTTGAAGATAGAAACCTCTAGTCAAATTAGGGTTGGACTTCTCAAGTCTTTAGCCATTGACAGCTCGGACACTTCCTGAGCAAATGCTGATACGGAAGAGTGCTTCAGGGCTGTAGATTTCCAACTGACAAAGCGTCCAGACATGTCCAGACTATCGCTCATTGCTGCGAAACCTTCAGCCTAAAGGCTAAAGCAGTCCTCCCAGGCCACCGGCACTGGGGAAATGCAGGAGCCATCCGTTTTGCTCACCTCGACCTCAGGGTGCTGGTGCGCTTCAGGCTTTAAGCTTTGGTGTTGCTGAGGGTGGACTTTCGGTTTGAAGAGCCTGCGTTCTCTGACCAGGCCACGTTGCTCAGACTTCCTTGGCCAAGCCCTGAAACTCTTGTTTTGTGCTTCAGGTTAGGTTTGACTTCGGCCCTCATGTCATTGTGTTCCTCATACAGGCTAATTCACACCTCTAAGTCCATGGCAGTTGAGGAAATATACCTGTAGGACATTTCAGCTTCATCGGAGAAGAATGTTAAAAATGAATGGGTTTTCGGGTTTGCAGTTCGGGTTTTGGGATTTGGGTCGATCGTAGGGCACAGGCGAGTTTTCGGATTCTGAGTCGTACAGGGTGCTACCAGTATAAGTGCTGGCTACACTACGTGTCAGTACAGGAACATGGGGCCGAGCCGCTAACCCAAACTCCCACAGGAAACATAAACCCCGACACACTAAGATCTGAACGCGCAACAAGACATCCGCGAACGCAACCGCTTCACCCTCAGCAAAAGCCCCACATGCCAAGACCTGAAACCCTGAACCCTGAACTCCAAGCCCCCCAAACCCTGACACCTGTGAACGCCAGACCCGGGTCCATAAGGTTCACCCGAGACATAAACTCGAGATATTGAGAAGTCAAGAGCTCTGAGTCCTAAACCCGAAAACCAAAGAGTCCTGAACCCAAAACCGCAAGACTGCCATTCCTGAATCGCCCCCAGACATGAAGCCCATGCTGCCTCTGGGTCAAAGCGAAGCCAGTCGCGGAAAAAAGCCGCCATGTCCTGACAACTGAGTGGCTTCTTGGGGTTTTGGGCCGTTGCGTGCTTCGGTCCATGGTCCGTCATCGAACCTCCGTCTTTGGAGTTTAAAGGACCAGCACTTTGTGCCCCAAACGTTGAACCCTCAAACAGCCGCCCGGGCACCCCAAAAACAATAATAATAGTCGCGAAGTCGAAGAACGCAACCCTGAAGGAAGAGAAAGCAACCCTTCCATTCCCGTTCGCATCTCAAATCCCGACACACAGAGAGTCGGCCAGAAAGCCTTAAGCCAAATCAAGACTCTTCGACCTCCCTCGGCGGACAGTGTCTTCCTTACCCGGACCTTTGACACTACTTGTGCATGACTTCCCGTGGACTCCTTCGGCGTCTTTTCGCAGGGATCCTGGCCGTTCTTGAGCCTCGCTGGGGCGATTTGGAAAGCTTCGGCACCGGCGAGATCACCAGTTCACGTTCAACAACAGGGCACGTGAACCCGCGGACCACTATGGCTTTGGAGAAGGAGCGAGGATCGGGCGGCTTCCCCCTCCTGCGGAACTTCCTACAGGCAGGACTCCACATGTTCTGATAAAACCTTCAGAATGCTGGCAGTGCACGTCGTGCTGCCGACGATGCCTTGGTGTCGGGGTCGGGTTGGGCCAGAAACCCTCAATGTTGGAGGACATCCAGTCCGGCCTAAAGGTGCTTCCGAAGTTTCAAGAAATCGCGCATCTAGCATGGTAGACGACCCTCCGCTTCCGCGAAAGCAGCGCCTAAATGGTTCGTAGAGGCTCACCATGGTACTAAGATACACGTATGGTTTCCTTAGTGTCGGGCTGTGTGCTGCTACTGATTGCTCACGTTACCGATTAATTTGAGCCTGGAAACCACGGGTTCATGAAACGTCCCGTAGAGGGATGCCGCAACGGACGCGGCAAGCTGTCGTCATTCCTGGGATTCCGACAGTGGAGCACAGGATGTACTGATGTGCTACGATCAACTATCATATGCAAAGATATTCTATAAACGATTACGGCTTGCCAATGACGTGTACTAATCGCTGAGGTTTACAGCTTGCGGTTGTGGGATGTGGGAATTGGGGCTGCTGTGTTGGGTACTTCGTTTTTGAGGTTTAGGCTGCAGGAGATTCGCAAATGTTGGGACAGGCAATGTGCAACTGAGCAGAGGTTAGCAATCAACTATACATTACGGCACGGCTGCGACCAAGCACCATGAATGCTAAACAGGATACGAACCACGTAAGGATGGCGCTCAGAACAAAGGCCAGCACAATCAAGAAGACAAGGAAGAATGCTACGGGAACAACAAATATACATGCAAGGAGCCCAGGAATGCCCAGAAACGGTAGCAATGGTAAAAACTCGAACGACGCACGATGACGACGTCAACAACGTGGTAACGATGATTAAGAATCGGGGATGCTACTTCAAAGTCTATACCTGCTACCATGCCGTTACGATTCTGCACATGTCGATTTGCTACTGGCATCATGATCATCAACAGAACATCACCCACAGCAGCAGTAACAGCAAAACGCTTTACGGCAGTTCGGCCGCCGCTACCTTTATCGCTCTCACCTTGTTGACATGTCCGCATTAAGTTTAAGACGGACCAACACTGCTCATACGGATCCTCTAGCGTCGCAAGAGGATGTCCTCGTCATCTGCGGCCCGGTTGGCTCAGAGCGTTTGGGGTCACAACACCGATCACAGCTTCGGCACTGCCCGGTTTCGGCGGAAGACTGGCAGCGGCGACAGATGCGCAAAGCGAGGCCTTCCATGGCGTGGGGGTTGGAGTTTTCGGATCCTTGCACTGTAGTTCTGCGTTTGGGACAACAAAACCCCATGCTTGTCTTGATGGTATTTCAGGGAGCATCACGGAGGGCGGCTTCAAGGCGACCGAAGCCCCAAACCCTGATGTGCCAAAACCTGAAGCGAAGCCCGAAACCTCTGGCTTTCCACCTCCATCTGGACCATAACCCAGAAGCAGAGCCTCCACATCCGAAACGTCTCAAACACCACCTGCCATAACCAGAGCAGAAAGCACCCGGGGCGGGCCTCCGGTTGCTAGCACGCCACTTTGCCGGGTCAGCAGCCGTGACGCCATCGAGGGAGAGTTTGTGCTAGAAGTCTTTGGGGCTTGGCTTAGGGTTCCGGGTCTAGGGCTGAGGGTTGTCTATGTCATGTTTGTGCTCTGTTCGGGTCTTTTGCGGTGCTGACTATAGTGCTTAGGGTGCTGATGCTTCAGAAAGCTGCCTTGGGTCCCCGTCTTTGAGGCTTGTGGCTGTGGAGGGCCATCCCTCTTCTCCAACTTGCGTTTGGGGGCTTGGAGCTCTTATCGTGAAGTACTACAGGGTTCAGGGTTCAGAGGTCTAGAGTTTAAGGTTCACTTTGGAGCCAAGCGCTGAAGTCAAAGCTGTAGGAGTGTAACACCGCGGGCTGTAGGAGTTTACGGAATCTGAACTCCTGGTCCAGGGCAAGGGTTTCGGAAGTGTCTGGGTGCGCAGGAGCGGGGGATGAAAGATTTCGGAGCGTGGGGGGTCAAGCAGGGTCTAAGGCTTCGGGATCGCTCCATTCCAACCCCATGCAGTCCTTCTATTCTAACCTCATGCAATCCATGCCGTCCAAAACCATGAACTGCAACCCCAGGCCATAACACGCTCAGTGTTAAACCCAAACCGACCCATTCTCCCAAAACGAGCCTCCGTCATCCATTGATCGCCTGGCCATCTCCCCCCCCCCCGACACAGCTTAAGCCGAAACCGTAAACCCGTAAGCACCCTAGGACCCTAGCAGCCGTGCTGCCAGACCCCAAGTCTGGAAAACGCCTTCAAGCCCTAATGCTGGGCTCCAGGTTGATTTCAGGGGGATTGTGAGGCTGCCGGGGTAAGGCTTCAAAAAGGAATGGGTTTGCTTGATTTGGGAGTTCCTGCTTGGATGTTTTTGGTGTTTCGTGTTTAAAGCCCCTCCACCTCAAGACGCACACCTCAAGCCGTCTACAACTGAGAGCGATCTGACCACCGAGCCATATCCCCCAAAAGCACACGTTCTAATTAATTAGTTGGACCCCGTGACTTTAATACCTAACAGCCCTAAAACCCTGAACCTTAGAAACCTAAAACACTTAAAACCCGAAGCCCTCAAGCCTAAAACCCCACGCCCTAAATCGCCTAAAGCTTCTACTCTAAACTCGAAATGCCAGTACTCCAAGACCTTGCCTTCTCCCAGACTTCATCGACGGTCCTCAGTGGTTTGGGGTCTCATGGCTTCAAAGCGAAGAGCTTCGAGAGTTGAAGGCTTCGGGATTTACGAATCGGAGCTGTTGAGCAGTCCAGCGAAATCCTACACAAGCAAAGGCAAACGAGTCGGAAAAGGCGGCGCCCCGAGTCGGAAATCCTCTTCCGCCGCCGTAGCAGCGAGATGAACTCCAAACATCATTGTTGTGATAAAGGAGTAATAGTCACACACTAAAGTTTAAGTCCTGAACCCCAAGCATCTGAAACCTATGGGGTGCTGGGATTTTCACGGATCTATGTTCAGCATAGGCGTTGGGATTTTCATGAAGATGCAGAAGTAAAATCGGGAATAGAGACACATTTTCTCAGACAGGTCAGAGAACATCGGGCATAGACGAAGGCACATTCGGAAACCCTATACCCTTTTGCATCCAGGCCTCTTGAAGGTCTTTAGGGCGAATGTCGTAGCACTCAAGCCCTAAACCCTAATCCTCCCCAAACCCTAAACCCTAAACCCTTTCCTGGGCCTTCAGCAAAAAGGTAAAAATCATCCAGTGACACAGGAACGAAGAGAGATACCGCTATGCATTGTGACATGCCATGTAAATGCACATACGTTCGTAGTCCCCCCCCCCCCTAGCCCCCCAGCGTTCCCGAACCCTAAACCCTTTTTGCTTCCAGGCCTCTTGAAGTCTTGCCGGTTGCCGGGAATGAGCGAATGTCGGAACCCTAAACCCTTTTGCAACTGGCCTGCTGCGACTCCGCCAGGACGAACACTTGACCACAATCACTTAGTGAGTAAGTTCCCCCTAAACCCTTTTGCATCCGGGCTTGGGGAGTCGGCCGGGAAAGGCTAAAACCCTAATCCCCAAACCCTAAACCCTAAACCCTGTCCTTTGCCTTCAGCAAAAGTATAAAATCATCCAGTGACACAGGAACGAAGAAAGATATCGCTATGCATTTTAACACACCATGTAAATGCACATACGTTCGTAGTCCCCCCCCCCCCTACCCCCCCACCGTCCCCGAACCCAAACCCCTTTTTTCTTCCAGCCCTTTTGAAGTCTTCCCGCTGCCGGGGAATGCGCGAAGTTGGCAACCCTAAACCCTTTTCAAACTCCCCNCATTATAACACACCATGTAAATGCACATACGTTCGTAGTCCCCTCCACCCCCCCCCCCACCATTCCCGACCTTTTTTGCCGTAGGTGTTTGCAGGGATAGTGTCTGAAAATTGCCTCTGCATCTCCTATTCCCGACCCATGTTTGCCCGATTTTCCCAGATTCTGTCCGAAAAGGTTAGCACGCTGAATCTATGTGTGTATGTATATATTTATATATATATATATATATGTATTTCTACTTGTGTTTATTCATCTGTTCTAGTTATCTAAGTCTATTCATTTATGTATTTATTTCCTATATCCGACACACACGTTGTTTCACCCTCGAATTTCATACCAAGGGCACGTCGTGCGGACTTTTCGCCCGCCCAGGCAAAAATTTCCTATATACATTATTAGTTCTACATACATTTTTCCAACCCTCTACATACTCACGCTTACATACACTGTGTGCATGTCACATAAATGAAATCATGATAGGAATGGAAGAATAGCAGTATGGCTATTCACAACATCCAGCAGTAGGAGCTCTACAGCAAAACACAACTCCACAAACCACGTACTCAAGAGACACTTGGAAACCTCGATGAGCCCCGAAAGATCTAGCTGAGCTCCGTGCGGGGCGCCTCCGCAACTGGGGTCTGGCCGTCGGGGCGCATGCCTGGCTTTGGGGAAGCTTGAAAGGCTGCAGGTTGAAGGTGTCAAGGGTTTTGAATTTGGGGTTGCGCGTTGGGGTTTTGGGTTTAGGAGCTTTTCTCGATTCGAGGGGGCTTTGGGGAAAAGAGTTGGGCCATAAACCCACAATCCTGAACCTACTAAAGCATTTCTCAAGTTCACAGGAGGTGGGAAGCGGGCTCGCGCTTTCTCTCTGCTTTCCCGATCGAGGCTTTGGGGCTTGGACTTTACGGATTTGGGTTGGGGAATTGTAGACAACTTCCTGCGGGAAGCAATTTCTCAGCTCTCATGAAGATGGTTCGAAGGTCGCGACTCTCACGACACCCGCCATCCTTCTCATAGCAAGCCCAGATCATGCTCATCAACAGTCTCAGCTACTCAAAGCTTCAACCAGTGTCGGTGGGGTCTTGCAATTTGGACCTAGTGGGCCCGCAACTGTGCAACCGCCACTGTTGCCTGGCCTCCAGCATATTCCCCGCAGAGTCGCTTGAAAAGGCCTCGGAACTGTGCGACCTGCGAGGTTGGCGGGGAGCTTTCGAGAACTTTGTTTCGGTGCTTCCGAACAGACCCGCCNCAGACTCCCTCTAAGAGAGCATCGCCGTCGCAGGGCCCCCCGGCCCCTTCCCCCTGAAGCTCTACTTTCGGGCTGCCTTGAACTGTACTCGCCCTTAGCCTGCATGCAACGAATTGAAACAACGCTTAAGCTGCGAGTCCGGGCCATGAACCTTTGAAGATCTGGAGATGTGTGCTGTTCTTTTGTGTTGGCGGATTCCGGGCTGCAGGGATTTGATGGTTCTTGTTGCTAGAATACTCGGGGTCTGGGTATCTCGGATTAGAGAAGGCAACTATGGTTCCAAAAAGACCAAGTCCCGAAGGCCCCGTGGTAGCCGAACCCCGCAAGCACAAATCCTCTTGCTAGGCTTGCACGCAAGAACGGTTGGTAGTTAGCCACTCGTGTGCCAGTGAGGACGGTGCTCGCGGCAGAACCCCCAGATTCTGAGCCCGCAAACCCTAAATCCTTACCATATCGTTAAATCCTAAAGCCCTTCAAACCCCTCTAGACTCTAGACTCTAGTCTAAACCCTCTAAGCCCGAAAAGCCCTAAAACCAAGGCATACTTTCAGCGCCCAGGGAAGCCTCACCCTTGTTGAACTTGAGCTGATTTAGCACGGTGTTCTCCTGTCACCGCTTCTTGGCGCAGTGCAAGGCCCTAAACCGTAAGCTGATCTTAGAATGCCTGGCGAAAGCCCGTACAGAAGGTCGGATGACTCGGGGCTTCAGCAGCATCCCGAGCTTAGGCACCGAACCCTAAAGCGTAGTTCAGCTTCATCCAAATTCGAGGGATTGATTCAAGCATCTCGGAGGTTTTGGTGCGTCAAGCCGTCCGGCCGGGATTGGAAGTCGGTGTTTCGGGCGGGAGCAGTAAGGCAGAATGGCACGGTGGCCAGGTTTGCGATAGGTGCACGAAACAGTGTGGAGAAGCTTAACTCGTGCTCAGTGCCGTGAGTACCCAAAGCGTCGTTTTGCAGCCCACATTGCGACGAATGATGACGAATGCCCGCAACACCGAATCCGGGCCTGCAAACCCTGCAGCATACTCCTCTACACGTCCCATTCCGTTTCCAGCCTTGACGGTGACTTCACGCAGATGCCTCGAGACCAAGGAATCCAAGGAATGCAGATCATCTAAGCGTCACCCCATAGTCTGAAGACGGGATATCGGCGGGTCCTATGCTTCCAGGAGGGAATAATTTGTGTCCTGTGTTTCTTACCGCTCCTTTTCTGCGCAAAACTAGTCGTCTACATATTCGCTGCCGTTTTGTTGACGAGGCCGAACGCCGATGAGACTGATGATCAGTCAAGCAGCTACAGTTGTTGCTATTCTTCTCTAGTCCACTTCTTCTACTTCTCCTATTGCTGCTCCCGGCTACATAGACAAAGATCGGGAAAGGAACGACTGGTCTGAAAGCTTCCATATCACCAAACCTGGGGCTGAGGAGTGGGTCTCCCCAGCCTTGCGACCAGCTGTCGCGTGAAGTGCAGCACCGGCATGAAACGAACACCTGGACGGCAACTTGCCCAATCATGTTTGAGTTCATGGCGGCTTGAGGAGACAGAAAACTCGAAATATGTTATACTGAAGTTTGTAGCTCCGGATTGACTGCAAAGCCTCATAATTTCCATCTCCTGATGACAGTGGAGAGGCACTGCTTAGAACTCATGATTTCGCGTTTGCGTTGTTTAAGGCTTCGCAGGAGGGCGAAAGAAGACAAACGCAGGGCCGGAACCATCGCACTTGTCCGTGCCACACTTCCATACCCGTCGAGACAACATGTTGAGAAACGAGAAGGCATCAGAAAGCCCTCTCGGCTAAAGAATATGTGGACGATTCAAGCTTTCGACCTGATGGGCTAAGCCTCTTCGAAACCTGATGCTTGAAAGACTCTGCTTCAATGAGTTTGAGGGCTGAGGCCATCCATTCATCGGATGCGAAACAAGAACTCGACGAAGCTCTCTGCCGGGTTGTGGCCAAGCTGCGTGGGCTGTTGTCGTGACCAGCCTCCTCAGCTGCTCGGGAACTGGATTGGGAGCCTTCTTTCTCCTTCTGAGGAAAACGAAGAAGCAGCAGCATCACGAGTATTAGTGGCAGTAGTGGCAGTGGTGGTAGTGGTAGTAGTGGTAGTAGTGGTAGTAGTGGTAGTGGTAATAGTGGCAGTAGTGGTAGTAGTGGTAGTAGTGGTAGTAGTGGTAGTAGTGGTAGTAGTGGTAGTAGTGGCAGTAGTGGTAGTAGTGGTAGTGGTGGTAGTGGTGGTAGTGGTAGTAGTGGTAGTAGTGGTAGTAGCGGTAGTAGCGGTAGTAGTGGCAGTAGTGGCAGTAGTGGTAGTAGTGGTAGTAGTGGTAGTAGTGGTAGTTTTTGTCACCCACATGGCACGCCAATGACAGCTCCGCGGGGACTTGAGTGGCAACTAGTCACAACGGAGCCAGGGAAAAGTAGCAGCAAAAGTAAAAGGTCTAAGCCATAAGCGCCAACATCAAACAAGTTTGCATCCCAGGCTCTATTGATCTGTAGACGACTGCGTTGGTTGTACCACCAACAATCACAATTTCCTCCCTGTTTGGGTGGAGAGACTACAAGACTCGTTAGACCAAAGAACGAGGCCCTACAACAATGACATAACACACACACATGCCACAACAACCCAGGACCCAAGCCAAGCACTCCTTCTTCACAGATGCAAGTCGGAGTTCGCAAAGTGATTAAATTCACTCTTGAATGTAGTCAGCTGCTCACGAAAGCTTCCAGACTGGTACAAGCGCAGGCACACAAGGTAGCAGACATATAGTACCAAAGATACATGCCCCAGGTCAAGTGAAGCTTTCGCATGCAGGGTTCAAAGGAATGTTTATCAGTTCCAGTTTGGGTGTGAACTAAAAGTTATGCATTATAAATTACGATTGCCAGGCCCAGCTGGTTAAGGTGTCAGAACCAACTTCTGGTTTTGGTGGGAGCGTCCAGCAAGACAGCGAACAACCGAGTCAAAACAACCCTTGATAAAGGCTCACCACAGCTGACCCCAACCACTTCCGCTCCTCTCACCTGGTTATTTCCAAACTTTCAGGGTGCCAGGCCTTGGTGGGAGCAGTTTCGAAGACAGCAAACAAACAGGTCAAAGCAACCCTAGTTTAAAGGCTCACCACAGCCACTATTGCTCCTCTCACCAAGGCTATAGATCGGCTACATGGTATCGTCACACTTCTCAGGCCTCGGTCACTGGTCGCTGTTCACCGTGCTGTTACGCTTGGTTTTTCAAGCTCATCGTCAGCTTTCCAGCACCCGTTAACAGTAGCCCACCATCGTGCCGATGTCGTCCACTCTTCTCTCCAGGGATAGCCAGCTGGGGCTTCGCTGCATTGTAATTTCACCAGTGCTGGCCTTGGCAGCTAGGGACCACATACTGGAGGTCAGCCAGATCATATTGCAGGGGGGACGTCGTAGTGGGCATCGGTCTGAGTCTGAGCCTCCCGTGAGATAGTCTCAAGTCTGTATGCCAGATGTATTTCGGCGGTTTTGTCAGAACCTCTTTGGTCTGCAGTTCGCACATGTCCAGCATCACAGCATGTCTGACAGGCTTCAGACAACCAGGGCCACCTCGTGTTTCCAGTAGTAGGTGCCGCACAGTTGTTTGGCTTACACGTCCATGGGAGGTCTGACTCCGAACTTCATCTTCTCCTTTCGGGCCTGCCCCCGGACGCTTTTTGTTTGTCTTTTTGGTTTTTCGGTGAAGTTCCAGTTTCCTCAGAGGTGAAGCTGCAGCCAGTGGTCCATCATGGACTTCAACCGAAATCGTCCAGTCGTCCAGGTCATGCAGGAGTCAACAGCTCGTCCAGACTGTCCAGCCATGTGCCACGCATGGGTGAGACAGACTTTATGCGGCATGACAGGATCCAGGGCCCAGAACCCGGAAAAAACATAACCAGTAGTTTTAAGAAAACTAGACCCGGTTGGAAGCCGATCTCCAAAAGGAGGCCCAGGAGAGCGCAGGCAGCATTAGTAAAGCAGGTGCCAGGATAAGGAAAGCAAGGGCAAAGTGTCACAAGGGAAAGCAGGAATGAAGGAGCAGGCGTGGCAAGGAAAGGCCAGCAGTGCAGAGACAGTGCAGTAGGGTGAGAAAGGATTGAGGCAAGGGCACAGTGAAACAAGGCAAGGGCAAGGGTCGTGGAGGTGTGGGTGAGGCAGGAAGCGATGTGTTGCACACCTTGACTTCGCCTCTCTGTGTGTAGTCCTCCCAGCGCCGATCTCTCATCTTTCTTGTTTCACTCATCTTGTTCATTAGGTTTGGTATCACAGCGACGAAACCACGTAGACGACGACGGCATAATGGTAATGACATCATCGTCATCTTCGTCAGAGCTGCTGTCATCTGCAGTGAGGATGGTTGCGGGAACTTGAATGTTGCGTTGGTTTAGTGGGTGTTCGTTCAGGGTTGGCCAGCTTCGACGACAAGGAAACAGTCCAAGGTGCTTTGATGGGTTTTCGGGACGTTAGACCCAAGGCTTGCAAGTGTCTCCCAGGTGTTGAGGGGCAAATCTTCGGATCTCCGAAGGTTGAAAACTGAAACACTGACTCTCGGGGTGTCCCTTGTGTCTGAAAGGCCTTTCACCCCGCAGTGGGGCAGCTTCGCATCCAAAAGTAGAGGCCCGCAAGACAGGTCAGAAACAACCCCTGGAATCAATCTCCCCTCGAATTCCTCAAAGCAAGACCCTTCCGAACTGAAGCACCAAAACAAGCAGGGTCTGTTTGCCGATCCCGATAATACTGCGCTCAATCCAGTTGTATTCATGTCCTTGTGAGCATTTAATTTACCTCCAACACGAACTCCTATGGACGTGAAGTTGAGGTCGGGTAGGTTGTTTCTAACGAAGGAGCATAAAAGTTTAGTAAACTCAGGTAGTTCAGACGTGATTACCGTTGTTTTGTCGGAGGACCTCGGTGACAAGCCTGCAACAAGGCATCCATACGGTTGGGGGGACTTGGTCCATAGTTTTCGAGGTATCAAACTAAGCAGCGGAAGGAGATCGAGTGCTTGTCGGGGTAGTAGCGGTAGTAGTGGTAGTGGTGGTAGTAGTGGTAGTGGTGGTAGTANGGGGGACTTGGTCCATAGTTTTCGAGGTATCAAACTAAGCAGCGGAAGGAGATCGAGTGCTTGTCGGGGTAGTAGCGGTAGTAGTGGTAGTGGTGGTAGTAGTGGTAGTGGTGGTAGTAGTGGTAGTAGTGGTAGTAGTGGTAGTAGTGGTAGTAGCGGTAGTGGCGGTAGTATAGTGGTAGTAAAGGTAGTAGTGGTAGTAGCGGCAGTAGTGGTAGTAGCGGCAGTAGTGGTAGTAGCGGTAGTAGTGGTAGTAGCGGTAGTAGTGATAATCTACTACTGCTGCCACTGCCACTGCCACTGCTGCTACTACTACTACTACTACTGCTACTGCTACTGCTACTGCTACTGCTACTGCAACTGCAACTGCAACTGCTACTGCTACTGCTACTGCTACTGCTACTGCTACTGCTGCCGCTACTGCTGCTGCTTTTGCTTTGCTTTGCGATTCGCCAATGCTCAGCAGCATCCTAGCGTAAGGCCCGGCGATGCATGTTTGCATCGGCTTCTCAATGGAAGCGCATAGCCCGTTGAAGGAATCACTTTAAGGAATCACTTTAAGCGACCTTAAGAAGTNGGCGACTCGCCCATAACGGCCCGTGCCCTGAACGAAACCATGTCCCTAGACCTAAGCCACGCCCCTGACACGCGAAGTTTTTCAGGGGTCGGCGGCACTGGCGGCAGCCATTAAATATACACATACACATGTATGTATATATTATATATGTATCTACGGGGCATGTGCTTGTGTATCCGTATAACTTCGCACGCATGAATTGCTTTATCCTTCTATGTGTATTTGTGTGTACA
>BGNK01004099.1:2182-52717 GCA_003297005.1 Symbiodinium sp. clade A Y106
ACTACTACTACTACTAGCCTGCATTGGATCAACTTCGTCAGATCTATCTGCATCGGATCAACTTCGTCAGAGTTGCCCAATGCAGTGCTTCGCTTTGGAATTTGTCCATTTCCGTTCCTGCCCGTACGCCACACTCTAAAGCGGAAGCAACTCAAGGCAACGTTCTAAAGCCCTGAAGTGCCCTGATTCCTCAATTACTTATAAGGGCTTGGAGTGTGCGATTTGAGGTCTGGGGTCTCGATTCAGGGCTTAGGCTTCGAGTTTAACCCTAAACCCTAAGCCCTAACCCGAAACCGGTTTAGAGTCTAGGGTTTGCAATTATCAGCCCTCAAGCCTGACAAATAATTTCTACACCCTGGCCCTGAACCCTGGCAAAAACCCTAAATTAAAGTAGTAGTAGTAGTAGTAGTAGTAGTAGTAGTAGTAGTAGTAGTAGTAGTAGTAGTAGTAGTAGTAGTGGTAGTAGTAGTAGCAGTACTAATAATAATAGGAGTAGTAGTAGTAGTAGCAGCAGTAGTAGTAGTAGTAGCAACTGTAACGATTACTTTACGTAACTGAAACCTTTCCCAGCATGAGCACAGCGCCTGAGGGTACCCACGGTGGCGTGGATGCACGCTTGGTCTCCGGGCCCTGCGTCGTCATCTTCGGCGCGGCTGGCGGTGGTGGCGCTGGAGAGTTTCGCCGCCGATGCCACCATGACGTATTTCTTTGGAACCACTTGAATTTTGTGTTCCAAAGCTTCGTAGCTTGTGGCTTTCCCTTTCTTGTACGCTCTCACAGCTTTGCGAAGTTGTTCCTGATGATTCTTCATGTGCGTAGCCAGCGACATCTGAATGCGCAGCGTCAAACTCTCGCCCTTAGCACCTTTCGACCCTTAAGGACGAAAAGACCCTTAAAAGAAATGGCCCTATACCCTTATACTATAAATCCCTATATGGTTTATGAACCTTAAACCCTTTTAGGGCTCATTTCGTCCTTAGCACCTTTCGACTCCGACTTGGGGAACTGTAAAGTATCCTGTCGCGGGTTGGACCCCAAAAGTATGTAGAAGTATAGCCATTTGATAGGTTTTGGGCCATTATTTTACCAACTTTGGGGGGGTCGAGGTTCAGGCAGGGTCTATAGGGTTTCAGGCTTCGGGCTTCGATGGAAGCACGGCCGAGAGAGGAATCTGACTTTGGAGCAACTCAAGCTCCAGCAATGGCCATCAGCCATGCAGAGTACGGCACTATAAAAGCCTTGGTGATCAGAAGCGGGTCGTGGTGCCTAAGCAGTCGCAGCGTGCCTTATTCAGTTCCTTCTACACCCTAAACTCCAAACCCTAAGCCCTAAGCCCTAAACTATTCTGACCTGAAAGCCTGTGAGCTGGGTACTTGGATCTTCTGGCCGGCGCACGAGGACTAATGTAGGAACCTGATTAAGAAACCTTGGGCCTTTATTAGGGTTCCTTATATGAATCCTACTATTTTGGGGCTATAGGCCCAGGGTTTCTTAATCAGGTTCCTACATTATCTGGAAAGGGATGGTTTAGGCTTTAGATTAGGATGCCCATCACAAATCGCATGCCAAGAGTTCTAAACCTTACCCTGAACCCGAAATCCAAGAGACCAGGTCGTGAACCCGAAGGCATGCGAAGCCCTAAACCCTAAACTCTAAAACGCTAAACCCTAAGCCGGAATCCGTCTCTTCGGCCTGGGAAGGCACTCGTGGTGGTGGGGTGGAGGTACGGCGACGCAGCTCGGGAGCAGAAAGCCTGGAACACACTGGAAGGGTTTAGGTTTAGGGTAGTTTAGGGTTTAGGGTTACTTGGCCCCTTAAAACTATTTGTAGGCAGTGGCCTCTGTGTTCCAATACAGGAAATTGAAACACTTCCCAAAGCACAGCCCAGTTTGTTAGGAAAAATCAGAAAGCAGGTCGCATGCCGGATCAGCGCATCCTCAATAGGCCCACCGCTTTTAACCACGATAACCTACGTGCTAGGTGAACCTGATCCTTGAAGGGGTGAACTGTTGAGGACCTATTAAGGTTTAGGGTTTAGGATTCAGGGGGTAGCGGTCGGAAACTGGAACATACCTGGAATACTACCTTGTTTCACCCTAAAATACTGGGATTTACTGAAGGGCACCGTGCCTGGCAGCAGGAAGTACTTAGCAACGACAGATAGCCCCCCTCATCGTCACAACCATCAGTCACCGTCACCATCACCATCACCATCACCATCATGATCATCATCTTCATCTTCATCATCATATTCTACTTATTCTTATTATTACTATTATTGTCATTATTCGCCCTTCCTTCTCCTCCTCCTCACCACCATCATCATCTCCTTCATATTCACCTTCATCTTCCTCATCACAATCACCATCACCACCGTCTTCATCTGCAGAAGCATCATCATCACCACCATCAACACTATCACCGTCGTTACCACCGTTATCATCATCATCACCATCATCATCATCACCAGCATAAGGAGCAGGATCCACGTCGTCGTAGTCCTCCTCCTCTGCGCCCTCCTCCTCTTCATCAGCATCATCATTAACAGAGAAATAATCACCAACATCATCATGTTCACCGTCACAGCCCACACAGTCGTTCTCATCATCGACAGCATCATCATCATCATCACCATCAGCTCCAGCACAACCATGAACAACTGATGCGAACAGTGGAAAGAACGTGCCAAGGATGATAGCAGCAAGCTATGCCGCATAGTATGGCCAAAAGCCAAATAAATCGCAAAGCGAACCCCATAACGCGAATAAACGCCTGCGAAGGAACACGTCGAAACCTCTACGGAAAAAACTGAATGCATGCTAACTACCACGCCACCACCACCACAACCACCAGAATCACAATCTCCATCGTCATCCCAGCCAACAGCACTACACTAATTGCTTCGCTTGCTGAGTATTACATATGGTATGTTTGCAACTGCTGTGTTCATGTTGTAGGTCTTGCCTGCCTTACATGATGTTATGACCGATCTCTCAATTGTGTACATGTGTGCTTGAAGGATCGCAGGACTTTGTAAGCAAGGTTGTAGCTACTCGTACCTTAATTGCGGCTGAAAAAATTGTTAACTAAAGCTACCTTAATTACACCAGTATATAAACCTAGTTGCTGAATCACATGATCCTTCAAGTGCCTCCCAAGGTGGTCCTATGTTCAACATATCTACCGAAGGATGAACCCTAAAACCCTGAAGTTCTAAACTACTGAAAAAACACGCTCAACCTCCTAAAACAAAATGCCAACACCACCGCCAAAAGAGAACCTCGATTAAACAAGACAAAAACTATAGCCAAAATACTCCAGCCAGACATCAATCTTTATCTCTCTGTGTATTTGTCTTGGTGGACTATTTCGCCAAGTCCAACACGCCTAAACCTGAAACCCTAGAAATCCATAACCCTGAACCCGTAAATCCTCAAACCCTAAATAGCCATTTACAGCCCTTATAGTACCCGTCGCCTTGAATCTTAGGATGAACCCATGGGCCCCTGGTACCTAAACCCTAAACCCTAAACCCTTAACCCTTAACCCTAACCCTGGCTTGGGGTTTGAGTCTTAGGATGAACCCATGGGCCCCTGGTATGGGCCCTTCGGCCTGGTATCCTTACATACCTAATGGGTTTAGGGTTTAGGGTTTAGGGTTAACCCTAAACCCTAAACCCTATATACCCTACTTGTACCCTTTAAGGCCCCTTAAAAGGGCTAAGGGCCCATACTAGGGGCCCATACTTCTAACTGAAAGGAGCAACAAGGAACCATCAAACCCTAAGGCCCAAATCCTAGAATCCTAAAACCCCAAACCCCCTAAGACCCCAAACGCCAAACCCTGAACCCTGAATTACTTAGTTGCTGAGTTCACCCCTCAAGACCCCTGATACCCTTACAGGAACGCTAGAGTCCCGTGCAGCCTTGAGCTCGAGAGCGCTGCGTTGACGAGGCCGCTGCCCGAGGGCTCAGCTGGCAGCACCTGGGGTCTTTTCGGTTCAGGGTTTAAGGTTTAGGGTTTAGGTGGGGTTTCGGGTTTATTTATATAGCGTCCTATTTGGGGCTTTACAAGGTGTTATAATATTGGGTTCTGCAGGGTCTTATCGGGTCTTAGAGGGCTTTTTGGTCTTATAGGGCTTTAGAGGGTTAAATACAGCGCCTTGTTTTGGGTTTTTCAAGGTGTCATCGGGTTCTATAGGGTCTTTTCGGATTTAAATCTATATGTATTTTTCGGGATGCTTATACAAATGAATCACTGTTACCCTCAAGATCCGTATACCCGTCATATATACATATATATATATATATATATATATATATATATGCGTAGGCCGTCGTCAGTTCTAGGGACTACATCTAGTAGGTACTTAGGTAGGGACTACATATAGTGTATACACCCTGAAGTACCTGTGTAACAGGTAAGAACTCCGTTAAGGCCAAAGCATATTCTTTGTGAGGGGTTCTTTCCGTAAGATGCTTTACGGGGCTTGAAGTGCTTTTGTTTTCTTTATATGCGGATTTTTTATTCTTACTTGTGACTAGTGGTTTTTGTTGTTATTGTGGTTCTTAGTGTCTCTTCAATTGTTTGATGATTGTTGCGATTTGTTGATCCGCCTGGGTCTGGGATTTTTTGGGGTTACCATAGCAAAACATTCCATTCACGATGCCATGCTATTGACCCCGAAAATGCAGGAACATCTGGGAGTTTCCGAAAATAGGGGACCCCAATATAGTACCCTGCATAGTAGGATCCTTACTATAAGGTCCCCCAAATAAGGTACCCCTAATTTTCGGAAACTCCCATCTTGACACGAACCCATCCAAGTGGAGGCGTCCAAACACCCCCGGGATTTGGAGATGAAGGGTTGGGGTTAGTAGTTGTAGGAGTTTAGATGAGTTCGGGTTTCATGGTTTATAAGCCCTAAACCCTTTTTGAGTTTGGGTTTCATGGTGTTAGGCCTTCAGTGGTTGGGGGCTTCTGGTCTGCTCTATGTTCCACTCGTCGCAACGCGCAGTGCGTGTGCTGTACTGCATTTATGACATGCAACACGCCTCTCACCCACACAGCGGCCCAGCAATCCATACGCGCTTCAGAAATCGTGCCAAAACCAAAAACCCGAAGCCCTACAGGTTCAACAACCCCATTTATAAAAGTAAAGTCAACACCCCCACATATTGCGTTGCCCTGTGCCCCTGAATCTCTGAGTTCGATCAAGGCATGGTGCTCTAGATCCATCACCTTTTGGAACCCCTCACCCCCTAAAACCCAAAAACCCTACCAAAATCCCAAAACCCTGAAGCCTGAAACCGTAATTAAACCCCAAAACCCCAAACCCGAAAACCATGAACCCTAAAATCCTTAAGCCATAAACCCCTAATTACGCCACGTCTTCTTCGAGGGGCCCTGTGCATGTCGCTTCGCCGACGCTGGGGAGACCTTGTGTTCGGGGGGTCAGGGTCTACTTGGAGCTTAGTAAGCTGGTTATAAGTAGGGTTGTAATTGGGGTGACTCCATTTAAGGTACTTCTGCCTCTACTTATAACCTACTTACTAAGTCCCCTGCCCCTCCAAGTAGGGTTTTTGTAGGGCCTGGGGTTGATAGCGATTGAGGGTTTAGGGTTCAGAGCTTAGGGCTTTGAGATACTTCCCAAGGAGCCCACTTACCTGCTTCGTGGGCTTTGGGTACCCGCATATATATATATGTATATATATATATATATGTATATATATATATATTCCAATAGATAGAGGTAGATTTGATAGTTAGATAGGTAGATAGATAGATAGGTAGATGGATAGACAGACCGATAAGCGGGCCTAGAGAGAGGAAACCATTAAAGAGGTAACTGGGCTTGCGGGAGGTGGTAACCACACGATTGTATAAGGCTTCTATTTTAGATAACCCAGTAACAAAGGCGTGCACGGAGTTTTGAGCTGTAAAATTGGGCCACTCGCATGCGGCTTAACATTGGAAAATCTCATCAGCGGCAGAAGTGGTCTCAATTCTTGCAGTGAGCGATGTCAAGGTACGATGAAATCGATGCCAAAAAATCCTTCAACCTGCACCCATCCCGAACACAAAAATAAGTAAACCCTAACCCCGCACCAACACCAAACGCCTAAATCCCAAGCCATCAGCCGTTATTCTCCCCCTCTAAAGCCCGGCCTAACATGGAACCAGAAAGAGCACTGCTTTTACAAAAAGCAGTCGCCAGTGCGAACCTGACCCAAGAAACCCCAACGCCCGTACCCTAAACCCTAAAACTACTATGACCGAAAAGCTCCGGGTTCTTGGCAACAAAATCTGTGCGATGCCAACTTAAAGCAATTTTATAAGAGATGCTGGTTGCCCTATGTACTCCCCACGCGGAGTGAGTAGAACCCTAAACCCAAAACCTTAAACTTCCACCCGACCCTACACCCTGAACCTTAAACCCTAAACTGTCTTCTTCACTGAGCTCCAAATCTCAGCTTCCGGCGCTACATGGATGATGGTGGGTCTAGCCGGCATGGCCTGGAGAAGTTAGAAGGGTCTACTAAACTTACAACCAAGTAAAGACCATCTTCGAAAATGATCCAGGCCCCCCGCTAGTACTCTCTGATATATATATATATATATATCCTAAATCCCCACCATTAAGGGCCATAAGGGCTCTGGTAAAGGGGTTTTGGGGGGTCCTGGTCGGGCTTCGGAGACAAGCGCAGAAGCCCAAGGCTCCTTCGATGTTTGGGTTCTCCAGGACCCCTCAAGGGCCCTTTAATGGAGTCCTTATGGCCCTGAATAGTGGGTATTTGAGGTATATTGGAAGGTAGTTGGGGGGTCTAGGCTGGCTTTATGGTTTAGGGTTTGGGCTTTGTTTTGGAGGTTTAGGGCTTTCAAACGTTCGACTGGCGCCGCTGGGTTTTCCCGAGCCGCCCTCCACACCAAAACCGCCTTTCTCCTTTACGCCTGCCAGCGCATTCTCGCCCAGAGTGAATACCTTTGACACCGTCGGGAGTTCGTCCGTAGCAAAAGCTGCATGGAACGCGCTATCTTGGCTGACGACCTCCACCGTGCGCGCAAGCATGTGCCACAAGAACGCCGCCACATCAGGGCTTGGTCTAGGGATTGGGGTTTGGGTTTTGTTATGGGGGTTTAGGGCTAGGGATTAGGGTTTGTGCTTCTTTTGAGGGGGGGGAGGGTTGGGGTGTGGGTGTGGGTTTGGTTTTGGGGTTCCGTTTAGGGTTTCGGGGTTAGGGTTTGGGGCTTGGGGTTTCGGGTTAAGGTTACTTTGGTGTCTTTTAGGAGTAGAGTATGACACATCGATATGAGAGCAAAGGCCCTATGAAAAAAATGAAACCATGCAAGTTGCTAGGCGGCTGAACTAGACTAGCGGCGAAGATAATAGGCCCAAGACCCTAACAAAACCCTAAACCATCAATCTCTTCACTCTAAACAGCTAGACTGGCCTGGCGGCTAAGACAATAATGTAGGGGCCTAAATAATTACAAATGCTATTTTGAGGGTTCCTTATCATGGCCAAAGTATAACATACACCAACACCCTATTCTAATTGTTAAGCCCCCTATATTATGCCCGAGACACCCTTAACCATCAACCGCTCACTAGAGACGGTTAAACCCCAAACCCTAAATCCTATAAACCCCAAGCCCTAAACCCTATAAAACCCAAATCTTTAACCCTAAACCCTATAAGCCCCAATCCCGAAACCATATATAAGCCCCAAACCCTGAACCCTAAACCCATTTTTCCCCAAGCCCTAAACCCGATAAACCCCAAACCCTAAATCCTAAACCCTATAAACCCCAAACCCTAGGCCCTAAACCCTAAACCCTTTGTTCCCGAAGCCCTACACCCAATAAACCCAAAACCCTAAATCCCAAACCCTATAAACCCCAAACGCCAAACCCTATAAGCCACAAGCCCTAAACCCTATAAACCCTAAACCCTAAACCCTTTTTCCCCAAGCCTAAGCCCCATAAACCCCAAACCCTGAATCCTAAACCCTATAAACCCCAAACCCTAAACCCTGTAAGCCCCAAGCCCGAAACCCTATAAACCCCAACCCCTAAACCCTATAAACCCCAAACCCTAAAGCCTAAAACCTTTTTTCCCCTAACTCTAAACCCCATAAATCCCAAACCCTAAATCCTAAACCCTATAAACCCCAAACCCTAAACCCTAAACCGTGGCAAGAGACTGCTTCTTCTTCGCAGACCGGAACGATGGGCACCGGAGCAGCAGGCGCGCGGGCCTATCGGCGTTCGGAATCACCACGAGTTCGGCGCGGTTCGGGGTTTGGGGTTTGTAGGGTTTGGGGTTGAGGGTTTAGTTCAGGTCCTCGATTCATTGCTTGCCTCAGGGCTGCAGCGGCTTCTGCCAACATCGCCAAAGCTCATGTGGACTGCGGAATAGGGCACTTCAAAACCATGATAGGAATGGTTTGTATTTCGGGCCGGATTCCAAACAGGTTTGATAAATGTATATATATATATATATACACACAATCAGGGCCATCAGCATAAAGGCTCTAGGTTCTTGCACACCTCGCACGTGTCTGACCAACGAGAGGCCGAAGCCCTCTCGTTCTGTGGCTTAGGGTTGTGGGTTGGCCTTAATCCCGAATATCGTACCTTTTCAAGGACCTGTATACTGAAATCATAATAGCGAACCCTAAAAGGGTAGGCTTTTTGGCGTTCGGTAGTGGGCATGGTTCTACTTCCGGGAACTGACTGAAGGGCCCACTGAAGGGCTCGAGGCTTTCGGCCGAAAGTGAACCTCAGCTCTATACCCCAAACCCTTCGAGCTTGCGCAATAATTAGAATGGGGTTTGGGTTTAGTGTTTAGAGAATTGAATAAGGTTCGGAAGGTGGGGGGACTAGTACTCTAAGGCTCTATGGGCACCATACGGGAATACTGTTGCTAATGATGCAGACTGTGAATACCCCAAACCCTAAACCGTTATACAACCTGTCTAGGTTGTGACAAAGGAGAGCAAACGACTGCAAACCCAACCAGGAGACCCAAGCTAAATATACATTACTAGCTTCGGGGGAATATTAGAAGGTTTGGGGTTTAGGCTTTCGATTAGTTTGTTGGGTGTGGTATATCACAGTCTCAGTATGACAAGGAGCCCTGTAGAATGGTATTGGCAATGATTTGGGCCTCTATTCTAACCAGTTAGAGAAAAATAGGGGCTACATGGAGGATCAGGGGATATGTAAGGTTATACGTACCCTACTTGGGTTATAAGTGATTATATTATAACTATAGTTGAACGTGATCCTCCAAGTCCAATACCCTAAGGGTCCAAGTAACTAATAATCATATACTCTCCCAAATATATAACCTAGATAACTATTGTCCGTACCCCAAGTACCTTATTATTGGGTCCTTTGGACCCTCAGGGATAGGATGGGGAGATCTAGGACTGCGCTTCGAGTTTGCAGTAAAGCTCTGAGGCTCCAATTCCATGTACCTAGAGGCTCATACCCTACCCCTTTTTTAGGATACCTAGTTTTATGGTTCGGATCTGTTATCTTAAAAAGTAGGTGCCCTAAAACAGGGGTAGGGTATGAGCCTCTAGGTATCCAACTAGTCTGTCCGGTTGAGGGTTCCTTAAAGACGAAATGAACCCTAAAAGGGTTCAAGGTTCATAGACCATATAGGGACTTATAGTATAAGGGTATAGGGCCATTTCTTTTAAGGGTCCTTTCGTCCTTAAGGTTTAGGGTATACATAGGGCTCCAGGAGATTTGAGTCTTCGGGGTCTTCCGGCCGATTCTCGAAGCCTTCGTCTTTCTACAGTTTGGGTTTCAGGGTTTTTTTGGGGGGGGGGATCCGGGAGTCGGCGTAGCCGGACTTACATTTTTGACCGTCGCAGGCGCACCAAGCTGGCTTTCTGATTGAATGGGCAGGGGCGGCGCTGGGGGTGCCAGGGAGCTGCTTATAAGTGGCTTGTATGAAATCACTGGTACTACCAAGTAAACCCTAAACCGTAAAGCCCACAAGCAATGCTTGTCCTCAGGGCACCCCATTACAAAGATACTTGAATACTCCTCCAAACCCTGCACGTTTTGTTCAGGCTCGTAAACTATACAAGCACCAGCCAGGAATTGGGTTTGCAGCCCAGGGTCTCTTTCAAGCCTAAGCCCCAAATGAGAGGTATTGTGAGTTTAGGGTTTGGCGAACGGCCTTGGCATGATAGGGGGAGAGTGGTGCTTCGCAAAATTGAAACCCCAAAGCTTACTGGATTTGTAATCATGAAGTAGGGAACGAAGATGCGGCCTCTCATGGTCAGCTTCAGAGCACTTCCTGAGGTCACTATAGTACCAAACTCTAGACTTGAGCTTCGGAAAATGGGGAACCCTCATGTCGAACGGTAAAACATAGGATCCGTACTACAAGGGCCTACCCCAAAATAGAACGTTGAAACAACCTTGGACATTCAACCCTTCCAAAGACTTCGGCTTAAAGGTTAGGGCACAGCTCGTCATGAGTGGCCCTACACCCTAGAGGTAACCTAAATGAGCCAGTGCTTCTACCAGAGATGATGCCCAACCTACACCCGCAAGGTCCCAGAGTCGAGCATGAAGGTTTTCCTGGGTGTAAGAGCTTATACGACTACGAATGATGGTCAGAAACATAATGATCGTAATAGTACTAATGTTAAGTTGGAAAAATGAAAAATACGGCTATAAGAAGTTATACGTATTTGTAATGACAGTAGGTCATCATAACCATAATAATAAGAGGAAGAACAGTCTTCATAACTGTAAAGATTGGCAAAATAAGGCTATACGTGTTCATAATGACAGTAGGTCTCTGGTATAACCCTAAACCCTAAACCAAAATGTCGACCGTGGGGCCTTCAGGGCCCGAAACGATATGGCACTGCAGAGGGCAGCGACAGCTACAGAGACGATCCGGCTACGGTTCAGGGTTTGGGGCTTAGGGTTTAGGCTTAGAGTTTCGAGTTCAGGGTTTAGGGATTGGTATTTGTCATTTCGCAGAAATCATGAACGAAAAGATCCTCTGTGAACGCCCGGAGATCTAGACCAAGGGCGTTAAACTTTAAATTGGATGATCCCAATGGAAACCTTCTTGCTAAGTCCGCTGGTCAATCAAGTAAATCTGAAACTCACGACAAAGCTTCCTTACACCCCTCAAGTGAGGATGAAAACACCAAAACGCCTTCCCTGCATTCTGGACTTAGGGCTCAGGAAGCACTTCTTTGTTAGTGGTTTAAGCCATTAAGTTTAAACACTTGGACCCTAAACCCTCAACCCTAAACCCCTGAACCTTAACGCAAAACGGGATTCCACTAGCCTTGCTTGGTTTAGGGCTAGCTAAACTCTATAAATATCCCTAAGCTAACCCGTAAGGCTCTGGGCTCCATCATCCCTATGCCCTAAGCCGGTCATGGCTGAGTGGGGACCCCGATTGAGAGCTGATCTTCAGCTTTCAGCCGGGGAGTCATCCTTTCCTTCCAACACCTCATCTTCCTGGGCTGTAGGTTTTAGGGCTGGGGCTTATGTAAGGGGTATGTGTGGTTCTACCATGCAGGGATAGGATAAGGGGTGATACGGGATTCGGGTGTTATATTATATATATATATATATATATTGTATAAACCACAAAAAGGAACTACAATGGAGCCTATGGGTAGGGTTTACTACACTTGGGGGGCTCGGCAATGCAGCAGTCAAAGAAAATCCAACTCGAAGGATACAAGTATCCTGCCCCCCCCAAGCACGACAGCTAGTGTCGAATTTGCCCTGGGCGGCCAAACAGATCTCGAGAACCGGTTGTTAAGACCGGAGCACAGAATACGGAAAACCATCCGCAACCATATATGGTGTAAGACGTGTAAAAGAACACCGAAAACAAGAAAAAGAGTCCTGAGTGCACCCGAAGATCAGCATCACCATCCTGTGTGTCCTCACGCACGGCAGGCTCCTCCTTGACTGGGTTCTTGTTAAGGGATTTAGCTTAAGTTACCATAATAAGGAAACCATGTTATTTACTCTAGATCCCCATTTTGGTACGTTAAACCTTGAACCCTCCGGGTTCTTGTTAAGGCTGTTAAGGGATTTAGCTTAAGTTACCGGAATAAGGAAACCATATTATTTGCTATACGTCCCTGTTATGGTACCTTAAACCCTAAACACTAATCCCTTCAAGGAACTCTTAAAGGAACCCAGTCCTTGATGTCGGCTTCCGAAGTTTCCTCCGCTTCTGGCTCCTGCTTTTCGCCAGCTTGCTCTCTGATCTCCGGCTCCTCTCATTTTTGAAACATCCCACAGGGTCCTTAAAGGGTTTAGGGTTTAGGGGTTTAGGGTTTAGGGTCCTCAGTACCTATATGGGGAATACTTACCCAAAGCAGAATAGCAGTTCCTACGATAAAAGCCATACTTTCCACTATGAAGGTGCTTAGGAAGCTAGGGGCTTAGGGTATATATGGCTAAGGGTTCGGAGCTTGCGATTTCTAGGATGCTTAGGCTTAATGGTTCTAGATTGCTTATGTATATGGGGTTCGGGGCTTTTGGGGTTTAGGGGTCTTATGAGATTTGGGGCTTACGGGGTTCAGTATTTACGCCTTGAGGTCGAAGAGCTCTTGAGCGATTCAAGGCTTTAGGCTTTAAGGTTCCGGGTTTCAGGCTGTAGTATCAGACTGGTCTGAGGAGCTCTTACAAAAGGGGTCCAATGGTTGAAGGGGTCTTCAAGATAGTGGGTTTTAGGGCTTAGGGGTTTGGGGTTTAGGGGTTTAGGGGTTTAGGGTTTAGGGTTTAGGCAGAAAGTGGGTTTAGGGGTTTAGGATTTAGGGTTTAGGGTTTAGTAATAAGTACTGATATCTCCAATTCATTACGGTACTTATACCCTTACTTGCTATAGTCCCATGATCCTCCGAGTAATTATGGAACCCTTAAAGGAACCCTTAAAGGCATGGGCAAACAAAAAAATGAGTACTACTGGGGAACCTAGTCTATGCTTCCACCAAGTATACCCCAAAATCTAAACCCTGATCGTACCATTATAGACCCGTTAAAGGAGGTCTTCAAGGATACTTTACTTACTACTCTGCGCTTCCACCAGACCGCACCAGCACTTCTGAGATCCTAAAACCCTAAACCCCAAACCCAAACCCCTAACCCTAAAGATCACTAAAGCCTAAACCCTAATCCCCAAACCCTAAACCCAAACCCTGAAGATCACTAAAGCCTAAACCCTAAACCCCAAACCCCAAACCCTAAACCCCAAACCCTAAAGATCACTAAAGCCTAAACCTTAAACCCTAAACCCCCAGACCCCAAACCCTAAACCCCAAACAATAAAGATCACTAGCATACCCCAAGGGTCCATGTGCTCAAATAGCGTACACTTTGGCCTTGAAGTAATCCCTATAGAGGTACTTTCGGGCCGACGTGTATATTATTTGGGCACATGGAGCCTCAGGAAGCCACCGCATGCTAAAAACTGAACCCGTTTGCCCTTTCTGTCGTGGGGTTTGCCCGGGGGGTTGAGGTTGATAGTGTTCCACCGTCTATGCAGTCGTATGGCATACGTTGTGGCACTATGAGCTATGAAGCGACACCCTACGGTACACTGAAAAACTTGAGAAAGCCCGAATAATTTTGGATTTGGGCTGCAGGGTCTTAAGCTATAAGGTTAAAACGATGGAGCCTGCTCTCCAACACCCAAACTCCCCAAAACACCGTGGGGGGGGGGGTTGCAAGTCAAACACACTTGCCCTAAACCCCAAGCCTAAACCCTAAACACAGAACCCCAAACCCTAAAGATCACTAAAGCCTAAACCCTAAACCCTAATCCCCAAACGCTAAAGATCACTAAGGCCTAAACCCTAAACACCAAACTCCAAACCCTAAACCCCTAACCCTAAAGATCACTAAAGCCTAAACCCCAAGCCCCAAACCCTAAACCCCTAACCCTAAAGATCACTAAGGCCTAAACCCTAAACCCCGAACCCCAAACCCTAAACCCCTAACCCTAAAGATCACGAAACCCCAAACCCCAAACCCTAAAGATCACGAAACCCCAAACCCCAAACCCTAAAGCTCTAACCCTAAAGATCACGAAACCCCAAACCCCAAACCCTAAACCCCAAACCCTAAAGATCACCAAAGCCTAAACCCCAAACCCTAGAGATCCTCGTTCACGGGCAGCTCTTCGGGAACCTCCGTCAGCGGAGCACCACCCAGGCCGTAGCAAACGCACCTGGGCCAAAGCGATCTTTACCTGTAGCCGAAAAGACCTACCTTTTTAGGGAGCTATATGTACCAACCATAATAAGGAACCCTAAAAAGGTAGGTCTTTTCGGCTACAGGTACAGGTGCAGGTTTCTATAGTTTCTATAAGCTTTCTATAAGGGATTCTATATGGGTAGTTTTCTGAAATTGGGTCCCCTTTAAGTTTCCTTTTTTGAAGGGTGCTGTACTATTTTGGGGGACCCTAATTTAGAAAACTACCCTCACAGGGACACTAAAGTGGGTTCTTGTTGAGGAACGTAAATCAAGATGCCATGCCAAGGAAAGATTGCTATTCACAATCGACCCCTATTATAGTAACATAAAACTAAGATCCCTGAGAGGAACCCAGACTCGAAATTGCAAGGATATGAAGCACTAAACCCTAATCCCTAATGCGTAAACCCTAAACCCTAATCCTTAAACCCTAATCCGTAAACCCTAAACCCTAGTCCCTAAACCCTTAAGGTTTAGAAGCTTCGAGCATCTTCCGGTTGTCGAGTTTAGCCTTTATAGATTCTGTACCTAGATCCCCTTATTCTACCTATCAGACCCTTTTCGGCCTACTATGAAGGAGCCATATGGGGGGTTCCGAAAATAAGGACCCCAAAATAAGGCACCCCTAATTTTCGGAAACTCCCATATCCATGTTTGAGGGTACAAGGAGGGTTCTACCGCACAGACTTTGGGCCCATGAGCTTTCAGCTGGACGAAAGTTTGACAAAGTTGCGCTTTCGTAGAGCTGAGCCAGGCCGCCAAATGGGGGCTGACTATAGGGTTTTAGGGTTTAGGGTTTAGGGGCTAGATGGGGGTTATAGGGTTCAGGGGTTCAGTTTCAGTGTTGTAGGGTTGCGGATAAAGTCCCTGGGGTTGAGAGCTTTAGACTTGACGGTCTTCAAGGGCATGCTCCTGAAACGAAATTACGGACCTATGATGCAGAATCCGGCACTTTGTCAGGGCTTCGGGTTGAAAACAAACCCGAGCTAAGGAATGCATGGGACTTGATCGCTTCCTGTGCAAAGGTAACCCTAACCTGAAGACCTACTACGACATAAGCCCTAATCGCCCTAACCGTGAGGCTCCATGTACCTATATAGTTATATAGTACATGCTTTGGCAATGGCTTGTAAGTCCTTTAAGCTGCAGGATCTTTAGCATGCAGGTGTTGCCAGAGTTACAAGAGCCCATGATACCCTAAAACCCTTAGCCCTAAACCCTAAAACCCTAAGCCCTGAAACCCTGAACCCCTCCTAGACCCCCCAACTACCCTTTATTCTAGCCTCTAACTACCTCTTAATGGGAAATATTAGAGCCTTTTAACGGGTACTTGGGGGGTCCTGGCTATAAGCCCCTGAACAGTGAACTATGGCTTGCAGGTTGCTTGGGCTTCCTCAATCCGGCCCTTCGGCTCCAAGATTCCAGGACCCCTAAACTAGAAAACGTAACGAACCCTGGAACCCTGTAACCACCGGTATAAAAGGGACGCTTTTTGAAGAAAGCAACATTGAAGCTGTGGGGCTCGCACATAGCAGTTTTTGGGATTGGGTTTAGGCTTCAAGCTTTAGGACTGCAACTCTAGGGTTCGAGGTTTAGGGCTAGAGTTTAGGGTTGGGGCTTAGAGTTTGGGGCTTTAGGACTCTAGGGCTTTGGGGCTCTAAGGCTATATGGTTGGGGTTTTGGGGCTGAGGGTTTAGGACCTAGGCACGTTGAGTCGTAGTCGGTGCTATCCGAAGGGACATGGTCCAAGAAGTTGCCGTAGACCTCAGCAAAGGCCATGGTTTACCAGTAGGCCAAAAGGTTGTCAAACCAAAAGTAGGTAGTGACAGCCTCGTCAAAAAAATGTTACGGAATTGAATGAACTATTAAAACATGAAATACAATGCGGCCAGACAAAACTTCACCTTGCTAGATAGGACTGAGAGGATATAAAACTCAAACCCGCAGATGCAGGGCTGAGAAGGCTAATGCCAGGATTGGATTTTCCTGCACTTCAAACGCTCTGCTATAGGGATAACTAACTTGTGCACAAAACATAGGGTTAGCGTTTACGGTTATAGGGTTGACGGTGACGGCAAACCAAATTGGGATTTTCGAGCAGAAAAGGTCCAGGTTGATGGCCTAAGGACGGGGTCCCAGACTCCCAGCGTACAAAGAGTAACTACGTTGCGGCCCAATGTCTTTACATAGTACCTAACCCAAAGGGTCCTATGTACCGATATAGTAGAACGTAGGGAAGTATCCGCCCGTAACAGTACAAAGGACCCTTCGGGCAATGTAGGGGATGCGGCTCAAAGACCCGAAGCCCGGGTAGTCCTTGTAAAATCTCGACGAGAAGTCAGCGACAGTCTGGGTTCTTTTAATTAAGGAATATAATTTAAGTTACTATAGTAGGGATATATACGGGTTCCTTTAAGGGTTTAGGGCTTTAGGTTTAAGTTCCCATACTAGGGATCTAAAGTAAATAATGTGGTTCCTTTATTATGCAATTAAAATTAAACCCCCTAACAAGAACCCAGTAATCCACGGTTAGGGTTAAAAGGTTTAGGGTTTAGGGATTAGTCGATCCAGTCCCAAACGTAAGGCGCAATGTCTGCAATAGTTTAGGGGTTTAGGGTTTAGGGTTTAGGATTTAGGGTTCAGGGTTTAGGGTCTTTGCACCTGGGCCCTGGATTGAAGAACCTGTTGCGTAGTCTAGTTCATGGTTACGATCCAAAGCTAACTCTTTATCTAAAGAATATGCGCTGCAGTTAAGAGTAATTGCAGGAGCCGTAAGAATCTGATCCAAGGTCTGTTCTTTAATTGAGACAACCCCTGATCTAGGGAGACAGCCGGAGTAATCCGCCAGAAAGCCGACACACGTACACCCAAATCGTTCCACCCCCGAGCTCTTCTTATGATTAGGGATCCTTCAAGAAGTCTTGATATGGGGCTCTGTGGGATATTTTGAAAGGAACCCTGGCGGATAGTATTAATTACTCGGGCTTCCAAGTCCTATATTAAAGTTATGACTGAAGGAACATTGATCATGCCAGGGGGATGAGAAGTGGGGACTGGGCTGCAGGTAGTATCTGCGGGATTACAATCGAGACGACACAAGACGGACTACTGGATTCATCTCACTGCCCTGGCAACAGAAGCGGCATAGATCTAACCACAAGTCCTTAGTTTAAGACGGTACTGCAAGGCCAGCAAACGTAATAACCAGGTCCAACGGTAACCCTAAACACAAGTCCCTAATGAACACGGTACTGTAAGGCCAGGGGGCTTCATAAGTAGGTCCGACGGTAACCTTAATTCCCAAACCGTCAGTAAGGCTGGAAGTACCGATAATTGGGAGTCTCTTACGTGCAACCCTACTTCGCCAATCTGTCAAGTCTCCAGAGCCTCCTTCAAGCGATAAATATATATATATATACACTTCGAGCAAGCTATATATATATGTCTATGTATATATGTATACATGTATATATATATATATATATCTATATTTATTTACATACATACATACATACATACATATTCATATAGGTAGAAGCCTGAATAACTACCAACATTATATTTTAGGGTTCCGTTATACGGCTGTACTGGCTTATACCCCCCAAAACCTTTTCGAATGATTAAGGCACCTGTATGGTTCTAACCCAAAGGGTCCTTTGTACTGTTCTGGGGGATACTTCCCCAAGTCATAATAGCAATTCATAATATGGAGACCCTACATACTACTATATCGGTACATAGGACCCTTTGGGTAAGGAGTCAAGTTGGGACGGTGAGGTCTCCGTACCTCAAAGTCCAACGATACGGTGCAGAATAGCCCAGGAGACTTCTGTAGCACAGTCTTTGGGCACAAAAGCGTTAAAATGGGAGTCTTCAGAATATTAATTAGGCAGTCTTTGGACACAAAAGCTGGGAGTCTGTAGAATCTGAACTACGCAACTTGAAACTATGACTCCTTCAGCGGAGTCCGCTTGTTGCCAAGCACGTAGGCTGTGGCTAGCGTGAGGTGCCATATGCCACTCGAGAGGTTGTAAATGGTGACCAGCATGTACATTCCTGGGTCTTCTTCAAGGACGCAACCGCAACTGAAGGTACCGTTGTATTCGTGCTGTATACGTTTATATCTACACGTATATAGATAAATAGACACACTGAGACAAAGCATGTGTATAAGCATATATATATATATAATTACTAATACCACTTCAACAAATCTTGTTTACAGTGACCCAGGTTCGGATGTTCAAGGCCATGTGTGGAGCAACCGCGGCGACCAGCAGCTGCAGGGGGCCCGGTGTGAGGAGCGCAGTCCAGCGGGGAAGCTCGGTCGCGCCGGCTGCTAGGAGAACGAAGGTGAAGATGCAGCCTCCGACGGCTTTGGGGTTAAGGGTTAAGGGTTCAGGGTTTAGGGTTAGTTTGAATAGGGTTTTTGGGTATACTATACTATAAGTATAATAAGGAACCCCCCCAACTCGTTAAGGTTTAGGGTTTAAGGGACTACCTCTAGTCTCTATTGTAGTTGATTGTTGTGGTTCACCGATTTTATGGTTCGGATCCCAGAACATACAGAAATTGATGAGCCAAAGAAAGGAACTACAATGAATGGGACTATGGGTAGGGTTCTACGCGGGTTCTAAGCGAAATTCTACAAGGATTTGCAGGGGTTTCATGAAGTGAGGGGTTTAGCGTTTGGAGTTGGGTATAAATTTCGGCTCTAGAGAAGAAAGCGTCCAAACTGTCTCATTGATCTGAAAGTGCAAAGGACCCAACAATTAGGTACTTAGGTTTAGGCTAGAAGTTTTGTCGGCTAGTGTCTGGGAAAGTATATGATTATTTGTTAGGCACTGGGGCCCTTTTGATAGGCACTGGGGCCCGTCCAACAAATCATAGGCTCCCGATACTGAGCACATGGATCCGGGAGAATGAAATTGTCGCGTTGCGCGCTGGTGCGCTTCCATGAACAACTACCCTTATATCAAAGGTGTTAAGTGGGTTAACAACCAAAAAACCGTGCATGTAATGATTTCTGCAGATCGCGCCTGGGAGCATAGCAATCTCCCCCACAAGGCGGCAAATAATCTCAAAGAACGGCTGGAAGTCTGCAGAGAGGCCCTCTGGCACAACATGTCCCCGTGCGGGGGCACTTGCAAGGAGGCCCACAAAAGTAAAGGAGCAGTGCATCAAGGCACCTGCCACATAGAATGCGAAGAGCAACAAAACCAAGGGCCAGCGAAGCCATCTGTAGTGAGGCTTCAAGACCTTGTACAGTAAGCAGGTACCTGCAAAACCACAGGGGATAAAGATCAGCGCCAACACGTGTCCTGCTGCAAGCTCCCAAATCGTCTTTTCCGCCATCATGACAGAAGCTTTGCGAAAATCAAGAATGTCGCCAGGTGTGTGGAAGAGCTGTTCCAACTCTGGCCGAGCACTGTAGCATGTCAAGACGTCTGCAACATGTGCCAGAATGCCAGCACAACCTGCAAAATAACTTGCTGCAAGCACCACATCCAATCCCATGGCTGCAGGTCGCAATCTACTATAGCCGTCTTTCTTTTTCGGTCTCCCTGCACTCTAAAGCACGCTTGAAATCTCAAAGGAAGCGAGAAAGCATGCATCGGCTCAGAGCATGAGAGTTATGGCGGGTTTAAGGTATACCGAAACCCTACTAAACACGCCTTATCTAGGATTCCCGTGTATGATTTACTGTACTTCTAACTATAAGTCCTCAGAATGGCGTTTTCTGGGAGAGGGGTGGGTCAGGCTGGGGCTTGAGGCACCCACTGCATGATCCTATGATGCCCTGTTCTTCGGTCTGACGACTTCAGTTCTTTCTTGGCCCTTTCTGGTAATAAGCGCAAGAATCGGCGGCAGTCAGGATCATCCAGACCCAACTCCAAACCCAACACTCTAAGCCTTAGACCTGAATTGCAGTACCTCGGTTCGGATAGCCTATCTTGATACTGATGATGCGGAGCTGTATCGTTAGGTGCACGCCAGGCTACGTCTGAATGCCAGGCACGATAGCGCCTGCAAGGCGATGCGAGAGACGACTTCGAACAGGGCTTCTTACGATATCGTGACGTGCATCTGCGAAGCAGGACCATTGCAGACGATTCAGAATGCCAAACTCCAAAACTCAAGCCCAAAACACAAGGTCCTAAATCTACTAAGGATCGGAGCTTGACCATGCCAAGGGTGTAAGACTTCGGGTATATGTGCCAAAAGCTTTATAGGGTTACTGGTTTCGGGTTTACAAGTTTTAGGGTTGGGAGCTAACCCTAAGGGTCCATGTATCAAAATAGTATATACTTTAGGCCCAATGTACTTATATAGGGAGTACTTTAAGGCCAAGGTATCTACTATATGAGTACATGGACCCTTAGGGTAAGGTGTAGATGGCGTCTTCTTGATCCAGAAGGATTCTCAGTTGTAGTTTTTGGTTAACCAGTTGTATATTTTTGGATCCTAGCCATAAGTCTGGTACATAAGCCAAAAAGTACAATGGAGACTGGAGGCTAGAAATAGACTCTGTTGAACTTGGAAAGCTCGGCTGCCGCCAAGACCCGAAGACCTTGTCAAACAAAAAACAGCCGTGTAAACTTGGAAAGGGGCCAAAGGCTACCATAATTCTCGGCTACTACTTGCCAGGTCACAGACGAAAACCGAAGCTTCAAATCCGAAGAATAAGTTTTGTAGCACATTACAGATTACAGTACAATCATACAAAATGTGAGGACTACTATAGTTGTTTGGACGCCTATAGTAGCTACCAGAGACTCCACTACGATCCACAACCCAGGGTCTGAGGGTCTAAAATCCATAAATTTAATTTTTATTATTTTTTTTTTTTTTTGTTTCTTTCTTTTCTTATTTTTTTTAGGGTTTAGGGTTTAGGTCCATGGGTTTTAGGGATGTTCAATCAAGGACCACATAGGACAAGAACACCGTACAAAGACTCGGATGCAGTTTTTGGGGGACGGGAGATCCTGCAAAGCCGGCATGGCCTCACTGTCGTCTCGATCAAAGGTGAAGACTCCACCACCTGAGCGTATCGCTGTCCGGTGAGATCCCAGGAAAACCCAACGAAGCCTGAAGACGTCGGCCGGTAATTCCGGGCTATAGTCTATAGCCTTCGGCAAACCCTACTAAACCGTCAACGACAAACTCCCGACCTTTGATGGACGGAGATTGTCTAAACGTGACATCACAGTTTAGAAGACCTCGGAATTCAGGGTTTTAGGGCTTGGGGGGGGGGGCCTTAGGGGGTCAGAACTACCTTTAATGGTCCATAGAAGTTCCTTTGTGTGGCTTATGTATAGGATCTATAAGGTAATCTCCAAAAGGAACTACGGGTACCTCTATTTGGACTTTGCCGTATGGACTGCAACCAAATGCAACCATGCTCCGGATTTGAGACACACTGCGTGTAGTCTGCTTTCGACCATGTCACTACGTCGTCTGATGTTTGTGTCCCTCGACCTATAGATCCTACAAAAGAGGATCCCTGTTACGAGGATCCGAACTCACGATTAACCTGTTGCGGAACTTTTATGGGAACTCTTAGCGAGTCCTTCTGCTAACCCCGTACGACACGGCTGTGGACTAAAACCCTAAACCCCTAAACCTCAACCCTATACATTGAAGCTAAACATGAACTTCTGAACATCAAAAATCTCCCCAAGGGTCCAAGTACCCAATAATCATATACTCTCCAAAAACCTAACCTACATAACTACCATCCTAAAACCGAGTACCTAATTATTGGGTCCTTTGGACCCTTGGGGTCTCTGACATTATGGGAGCCTTGTCGGAGCTCCCCTAGCCAAAGTATATACCATGTAGGCACATGGACCTTTAGGGAAAGGAGCTGAGAGGATTAGAATCCGTAAACCCTATAAAGCCCCTATGGAGATGTTAAACCCTATATTATTAAGAAATCGCAACAAAACGTTAAACCCAAATATGATTAAGAAATCGCCACAAAACGTTAAACCCAAAAATTATGAAGAAATCGCCACAAAACGTTAAACCCTAGATTCTTATTCAGAAATCGAAAGGAGCAGAGTGGCAAGGTCCGCTAGCTCTGCCAACGTTCGGCAGGGGTCGAAGCCTGATAGGGCTTTTAGGCTTTAGGGTTTAGGGTTTAGGGCTTATAGGTTTAGGGTTTAGGGTTTAGGGCTTATAGGGTTTAGGGTTTAGGGCTATAGGGCTTAGGGTTTAGGGTTTAGGGGCGCCGCGAATAAGAGGGTTTATGGTCGCAAAGGGTCCTATGTACCGATATAGTAGAATGTAGGGCTTCCAAATTAGGAATTGCTCTTATGTCTTAGGGAAGTATCCCCCATAACAGCACAAAGGACCCTTTGGGGTTTGGGGTTTTGGATTCAGTAGTGGACCATGGAAAAGCAACACTTATTCGAATCAACTTCGCTATTCTTGGCGATGCGATTGCCCAGGCGTCCTTGGAACAGCGTACGGTGGTTGCAGGTATTAAGGACCTCTATAAACCCTACTACATCATGCACTTCTTCTTTCCTTCAGCTGAGTGAGTGAAGACGAAGGTGCTGGACCAACTTACCTTTGGTTAGTAGGGAATGGAGGAATGGGGTACAATGAGAACTACTATTGCTACCATTCTTCCATTCCCTACTAACCAAAGGTAGACCAAACCACAGACTCACTGCAGGCTGCTGTCAACAGTGGGTTTAGGACTCGAGACCCAGGGTCTGAATATTGAGGATCCTACTTCTGGGCATCTACCTATATAGTCTCCATTGTAGTTCCTTTTTTTGGTTTAACCAACTTTCTATGTAGGATCCTATAAGGTAACCCCCAAAAAGGAACTACAATGGAGACTATAGGTAGAGAATAGTGTTCCCTGTTTGATGCAGCAGATCCTAACAAACCCTTCCGAAGCCGAGCATCTCTTGAGGTTGAACTGGGTCTTGAAGTTGGCATTACACCAGTCCCGCAGAGTCAGGCGCGTCACGCCCTTCTCCTGAGCTTAGGTGATTTTTGTTGGCGGAGAAACACTTCTACTGCAGGCCCTTGAAGCCCAGAACCAACATGCTTAAATCCTAAAGCAATACTTAATTAATCCCAAAGCTTACACGGGCAAACGCAGAGGACGCTGTAGCAAGTCTACGGATTCGGGCTCTTAGTTTCCAGTGTGTTGTATCGCTTTCATATTTGTGCTTTCGGGTTGGTGCCTCAGGCTTCAGAGCTGGGGGAAAGCCCTGAGATAGGATCTAGGGCTAGGGATTTATGAAGTTCGAAGCGGAGGGCTCTTAGTAGATGTTTAGGAAGTTCTGGCGCCGATAGGGTTTAGGTACCGGTTCTTCTGGTTCTGGCCTTGCACCTAACGTCTCAAGGGCTAGTCGGCTAGTAGTTCTGGCAGCATGGAGTTTTCGGGCATTTCGACCATACCGCCGTGCGGTTTGGGAGCATTGCTGAGCCTTCAACTACAGGTCCTGGAGTTGTGGGCATGCACCTTCGTGGCTTAAGAATTGAGGGCGCAGGGCATGGGGATTAGAGTATGGCCCCTAACAAGGCATCCCCGGTGCAAGGAACCCTGAACTAGTTTTAAGAACAGGGGCGAGGGTCAAGACTCTAGGGGCCCAAGGGTTGCATGACCTCCACTTTTGCAGCTGTTGGACCGCATCCGATTGCAGCTTGAGGGTAGTAAGCTTCTGGTACGTTGACCGGACTGCACTGGCAAGCTTCCTCCAAAGCCTTGCACAGCTCATCACCGTTAAAGACGATGCTCTTGCCTGGTCAGAAGCAAGGCTGTCCTTTACGGAGACAGGACAAGGGCTGCAATTGCTACAATAGGGCTTCCGGGTATATTTTGTAGTTATTTTGGCATCGTATTTCCAGTCATTGAAGCCCATATAGTAGGCACCATGTATCCTAGTCCTGCAATTCTGATGAGAAACCCTCGTACAGCTGTATAAAAGTATAGGGACCCTGCGAAAAGTAGGTTTTAATTTTGCTGGTCCGAGATAGTCTCGCAATACGGATCACAGGAAGAACGTCCCTTGACCGATGAGAACCCTGACCGAGTTTATCTAGACCTTGGTTTTGTCGCTTCGGGAGGGTTTAATATCTTGACGGATTTGCTATGTTTATCGCGATTATGCGCTGGTGAGCCTTGTGACCACCAAACCCCACTGTAACCCTGAACAATCTAACTTTTGGGGCTTCCTTGTTGTGATTTCCGCACTCAAGGGCTCAGAAAAGAGGGGGGTTTTGGAAAAAAGTGGGAGAATTTGGTGTTAAGATAAGCACCTTCCCCGTTTGGGAGCCCATATTTGTAACGCTGCCCCTGACCATCGTTGCGAGTTTCGGGGGTGCCTCGCTCCGGGTACCAGGTGGACCCAGGGTTTCAGATTCAAGGCTTTTGGTCTTGAGGGCTTATAGCGTGTAGGGATTTAGGCTTTATATCTCAAGCTTTAGGGGTATGGTTCTCAGTCCTACTGACACTGTTTTCATCTCCCAAAGAGTTCAGGGCTTATGGCGGGGTCCTGAATTGTAGTGGTTTTTGCCCATCGCCAATTTTATGGCCAGGGTCCTTCAACACGAAACCACACAACCAACAACTATGCCGCTACTGTGCGGCTTGGGCCAAGCGCGAACCCAGAGGGTCCATATACACTACCATTATGGAATTAGGCCCTAAACGACCATCCCCAGTATGGTTTTGGTGACCTAATTCCATAATAGCAGTGTATATGGACCCTCTGGGGAATTTATCAACCTTTACGCTTAACGTTCCAAAGTTCCAGGTACGCAACGGTCATAGACCCACCAAAATACCAACCTTAACCCCTAACCCTAAACACTACACCCCTAAACCCTAAACCCCTTAACCCTAACCCCTAACCCCTAAACCCCTAACCCTAAACCCTAAACCCCTAAACCCTAAACCCTAACCCCTAAAACCCTAAACCCTAAACCCTAACCCCTAAACCCTAAACCCCTAAACCCCTAAACCCCTAAACCCTAAACATCCTAAGCCCAGGCCATAGGTTCCAGAAGAAGAAACCAAACAACACAAAACCGTACAACACGTTTGACACCATTTACCTATAGTCTCCATTGTAGTTCCTTTTTTTGGTTTAACCAACTTTTTATGTAGGATCCTATAAGGTAACCCCCAAAAAGGAACTACAATGGAGACTATAGGTAGAGAGCACATTTGCAAACCGGCGAAACCTAGCTTCCTAAGGTCTTAAGGCATCAACCCTATAAGTTCCCTAAACCCTAAACCCTTAACCAGCCAGGCTGCTCGTTATGGAGTTGCTGAGCTTGCTGAGCTCTTTCCTCGCAAAACGGTATACGGGGTTCTTAAAAGGACTTGCTTCTGTGATTCAAGGGCAGGTCCTTTATAGTATGCACGCAACCCTACCTGTAGCCCAGATATCTGTAAACTTTTCAAAAACATCTAGACCGAAGTCGTAGCAAAGAGCCTTACCTGCATGACGGATCTGGGGGGATACTACTAAATAAGTAGCTATGGTGAACCTAAGTGGGACTGTCTCAAGTATAATCCTAGTTACAGCTTACAACTTTTAACTTGTGACCTACTTACGATTGGTCTACCCTTCAAGGACACGTGCACAGCCCCTCCGAGCATGCCGTCACTCTTCAAAGCATGTGGAAATCTGGAACAGTCCGAGCAAGCAGACTGCCAACTGTCTCTGAGAAAACCCGGATCACTCGCAGGTCTCAGAGAAAAACTTTTCTCCGCGAAGGTATCCCGGAACGTGTACTGGGCTTAGGATCCACAGGTTTTCAGGAGCGCTAGAAATAACTCTTAGCCTAAAGCACCGGCTGCCAAGAGGCAGGAAGTCTTCCCGGTGCTGTCGCTTCCGCTGACCCATGGCGCTTCCTTGGCTTCCGCGTTGTTTCGTTTTTTTCATAAGGCGGTCTGTTGCTTTGTCAAAGTTTCGCACCGTGAAAAGGAGAGAAGGGAAAAAGGGTGTACAGTTATTAGTGGCTTTGGGATGATGAACTGTGGGTTTGGGATAATGAACTGTGGGTTTGGGATGATGAACTGAAGGCGCACGGTTGGACGGCACGTGTTCTTGCTGGAGCCCTGGCTTGTACGTAGAGGATCATGGGGGCTGAGGAAGTGGGTCATTAAATAATCCCTACGGATCCATGTACTCATATAGTAGATACCTTGGCCTTAAAGTACTCCCTTTGTAAGTACATTGGGCCTAAAGTATGTACTATTTTGGTACATGGACCCTTAGGGAATGTAGAACCCTGATCAACAAGCCCCTTCCCTTAACACGGGTTTGTACTGGTAACCGAGTTTCAATGCCTTGAAACAACTACATTGCTCAACCCTGTTTGCGATCTACTTCCTAAGGTCCTAAGGCCCTGATGTCAAGAACGTTCTGGAAGCTAATTCCTGACGCCCTGAGGAACCCAAATCTTACAGCAGCTGACTCCCCCTGATCCTTCAAGTGGTAGTGACCTCAAAAAGCCCTAAATCCTAAACCCAAAACATGAGCCTCCTAGAAACGTCTGCAGGAGCTCCGACGATCGTAGGGCTGAGCAGGCATGTACTGAAGCTTTAGGCCCTTTTAAGCTATGTGTAGAGTCGATGTAGAGTTTATGGTTTACAGTTTGGAGAGTCGGTGCCTTCGCTATGGACTTCGCAACTCAAGAGTTGCTTTTCAGACGATAAAACACTAGCCATAACTAACCCCTACACCATTGAACTCAAAATCCTACGCACAGCCGCAAACCATATCAATCCAATAATCCCAAGCCCAAGAAAGATTCAACTCTCAACGCCAGTCCTACATTCAATTCTGATTTCCCGGACCATCATGCTGGTTTGTCGGGGATCCGTTGAACTCTCAACGAGCTTTCCCGACCTTTGACAGGATCCCTAAGATAGAAAATACCAACATGTATCCTACTGTTTTATGTGTTAGGATCGAGCCTTCTTATGATCTCTATTCACCAGATCCTTTAATGGGATCACCAGCAAGGTGCCAATGTAGAACGTGAATGCGATGATGAAAGCGAAGATCACCTGAGGTTTATTCAAGGGTTTAGGATTCTCGTTCAGGGTTCGGGTTTCAAGATTGCAATGGTTCGCAGGTGTTTTGTTATAAAGCTTGGGTTTAGGATGGTATGGGGGTGCGGGGTTTGCAGTAGATGTGTTCCAGGGCTAGAGGGCTTGCATTCATTTCTTCCAGTTTGAAGCGTTCAGGGCTTTGCTGAAGGTGACGCCCCTCGACAACAACAAATAAATCCCCACACCGCGAGACATGCAGGATTTCTGAACCCTAAACCCTAACCTTTGAAGTTTGAAGCCCTTCTGGCTTCTAAGAGATCCTCCTATCATGGGGTCGAGGGTGCGGGGTCAGCTCTGCTTTCGCTCGGAGCTAAGCACTTCGAAAATGAGCACGACGAGGCCAGCGACAACGATGGCCACCACAACTGCCGCCGCGAATAGCGTTGCTGGACCAACAGTGTAATATACTGTTACTATGATGTACTATTTTGACTATGATGTACTAGAGTATGCCAGAATCTACTAATGACTACGAATAATACACGCTGCTATGTTACGATTCTCTGTGCCCAGCAAACGCGGCCATAACTGCCGGCCAGCAGGCACTGGTGGGAACTATCCACGTGAGAACCAGCAGCGCTGCCAGTAGCACGACCTCGGTGCTCGCTTGGTGCACGGGAAAACACAAATGGTCTAAAGTTTCTAAAGCCTCCAGACAGATGGGAGTTTCCGAAAATAGGGGACCCTAATATAGTACCCTAAATAGTAGGATCCTTATTATAAGGACCCCAAAATAAAGTACCCCTATTTTCGGAAACTCCCAGATTGATACATCTAACCACGTTGCACTCGGGATTGTAATTACAAGTACCGAGATTGGACTGTAATCTGACCTTTGAAACCTGGCTGCCGCCTACTTGCACGATCCACACATCCTTTGAGTAATGTAGGGGCCGAAATAATTGATTAGGGTTTTGGGGTATAATAGTATACTACATGTCAGAATAAGGTTTAAAATAACACAAACACTAGTATGGAAAATTATTTCGAAACCCCTAGATTAAGCTCTTCTCCTCCTCCCAGAGCTTTGTGCTGCTCTCGGGAGCTCAACACTCAACACGCAAATCCTGATGAGAGCCTGCCAATACAAGCCCAAGCCTTAAACCCCAGAAATCTACAGCCCTGAAACACAAGCATGAATAATCTTAAACGAGGCACTGTGTTGCAATTTTTAGGGTTTGCACTGGCTTCCTCCTAACGAATTGCGTTCCCAGATAGCTTCCAAAAAGGGGTTCGGAGCCGGTGGAGATACACCGGAAACCGTAAACTTTGGGTTTTAAGTGGGACTCGACTAGTAATCAGTATAGCTAAAGTAAATCTATCCGAAGGCTTTGGGCTATATGACTTCGAAGCTTGAAGTCGTGTTCCAGAGTGAGGATGAAACCCTACTTGAAGGATCTTGGGCCTGAGGAACTTAAAGGGCTCCTTAAAGGGTTCCTTTAAGGGATCTGTATGGGCTCTATACTGGGGGTTTTAGGGGTACTTACAGGATCATAGGTTTCAAAAACTACGGTTATAACTAAGGCAACAGTAGTACCCCAATTAAGGGGCTCATAACTGTCTTTACTACGTCCCATGATCCTCCAAGTAAATTCTGAAACTTTGCAACGTCCAAAAGCTGTGAGCCCCAAGTCATCGTGCACGAGACATGAAGTCTCCACCGTTAACCCAAACCCTAAACCGGCAAACCCCAAACCACGAAACCTACGTCCTACACCCAAAAACGCACACCCCGTAAATTCAATACCTCACCCTAGACCCAAACAGTGTAGTCCTTATCTGGGCTTTTAAGTAACCAGGGAGAAAAAAGTATAAACTTTTATTTCATAAGGGTTCCTTTAAGGAACAAAGCATTAAAGTATGGTACTCCAAAGCCCAGTTATGAGCCCTAAACCCTAAACCCTAAGAGGGCTGAAGTTGGAGTCTTTTGCCGAAGGAATCTGCGGTGTTTAGAGTGGAGCAAAGGTCCGCAGACCACAACATTCGCCTCAGGCTCTATTAGAGTCCTACGTCTAGGACCCAATATAAGTCTGAAGGATTGGGGCTTTTGGGGGCTAAGGTTTAGGGTTTAGGGGTTTTATAGTAGAAGCCAGAAAGTTGGAACATCATTCTCCTCATGCCCTTAAGGTAAATTATAAGGGATCCTAGCACGAATCCTCCCAAAGCCATGTTCCAACTTTCTGGCTTCTATATGAGAGTCCTACGGCTAGGACCCAGTATAAGGGATTCTGAAGGATTTGATAGGGTTTCTATGGGATTTCCATGGGTTTCCCAGTAATTATAAGGATTCTGAAGGATCTGATAGGGTTTCTATGGGATTTCTATGGATTCGATAGGATTCCTATGGGATTTTCTATGGTTTTGTAGGGTCCCGGGCTTTATTGGGTCTTATGTTAGGGTTAAATTCAGCATGTTTTGCGCGTCTACAAACTCTACCCCAGGGTAAACCAACTAGTTCACGGTTCAAGGGTGTACACAGCATGGCAAGGCACATCAGACAGCGGGGAAACATCTCGCTGTATGGGTCCCTAACTCAGAGACCCACAGCATCCCTGACTCAAGGAATACACCTGGACATGACAAGTCATGACCTCGGTAATCTGTCTTCATTCATTGCTCTTGGGGTCTTTGAAAGTACAGACCCCATTGCCAGCCTTTAGCTGCACTGCGAAGACCTTCAAACGGATCGCCCATGAAGGTACCCCACCCCCCAGACCCTAAACCCCTAAACCCTAAGACCTAAACCCCCCACACTAAACCTCAAACCATCTGCACGTCTGGAGGCAATGATCGTCGACACATCATGGTCTTTCCAGGTGAAGAGGTTCCTGGGATCAAGCTTTAACTTCCAGGGCTTATGGGTTTAGGGTTCAGGGTTTAGGGTTTAGTGTTTAGGGTTTAGGGACTTAGGGTTTAGTGTTTAGGGGTTTGGGGTTTAGGGTTTTGAATGTTTCTCAAAGCACTGCACGCTGCACCCCGCTTGTTACATGTACCAAACAAAGCACTTCTTTCGCGTAATGGAAAGGCCATCGAAAGGCTGAAAGTTCGACTGGGGTCTGAACAATACATCGTAAACCTTGTATGTATGTGTATTATGTGTATATGTCAAACTCATGCAGAAGTATATCAACAAACACATGTGCACATGCATACATATGTATATGTATATATGTACACACATACCATACATATAAAACAACAAAGACGTAGACACTCACACCACTGCGAGATTAGGTCTCCTCTGCTCGAGCAGTTGCTAGAACTTCGGATTTCAAATCGATTTACGTCTACGGATCAAGGTCTGAGGATTCGGGGATTCGGTTTAGGGTTGCGAGAGAGGCAGGAGTTCAGGGCATGATTGGGGCAAGCTCCGTGCGTCCCGGGGATAGAAACAGCAACTTTCCTCATCATGCAACAACTAAGACTCTCGAGTCCCCCGGTCGTCTTCTTCGAGTTGGCAAGTTGGCATTTCAGCGTTGCCCGTGATGTGGTGTTAAAGGGCGGTTCGGAGGATGTTGGCTTAGGGTTTTGGAGTCCCAGACGCGAACACCCAGAATCCAAAACTTCCAAAGCCCCCAAAACCAGCCCTGCTTGGAGGATCATGGGACTGAGTAAGTAGGGTTAGAAGTACCTTAATTGGAGCCATAAGTAAATGAATGTAGTAGTAAATGTATATAGTTACCATATTTTCAGAATCATTTTAATATTGGCTACTAAGTTCCATGATCCTTTAAGTACCCGTCGGGTGTTACATTGCTTTTCGCGGGTGGTTGTAAACAGTGCCCTACTTCGACGTCCGGAGACTTCGTAAGTGGGTAATCCGTGGAGGGCTTGTGGCACATAGTGAGGAAAAGTAGAGTTATACAAGTACCTCAACCCTAAACCCGAAAAGAAGAAGCCTAATTGGGATTCTCCTGCTTAGCTTTCGGTCCTGCAGAAGAAATATTTACTAAGTCCTTCGACACTCCAACTAAACCAAGGCCCTACTTCCCCTAAGGAGCCCTTTAAGGGGTTCCTTTAAAGGGTTCCATAAGGGTACTACAGGGGGTCGGGTTTTGGGTATAAGGGTCCGTGCGCCTATATAGTATACACTTAGGCCTTAAAGGGGTTCCTATATAGGTACTTTAAGGCCAAAGTATATACTTATATACTATTTAGGTACATGGAGCCTTAGGGTTCGAGTCTGGGGAACCTCCAGATAGGAAAAGAAGAAACCCTAAAGCCTCAAGCCCTGAACCGAATCCTTAAGCGACCGCTGATACCAAGGATTACTCTGTGATTTAAGTTTAAGGGGGCCCGTATTTTGATTTAGGGATTTTGGAATTTCTGGGATCTCAAATGCCATGGTGCCAAACCCTGAACCCCTTCCCACCCTAAACCCTAAACCCTAAACCCCTTCCCATCTTTGCTGCCGGAGGATCTTGTGCCTCTCCAACAAACTCAAGGTAAAGTCGACCTCATTCGGGAATTCGGGTTGCTAGAGTTTAGGCTTTCGGGTTAAGGGTTTAGGGAGTTTGCGGGTCTAGCGAGTTTAGGTATGGTTTCGGGTTTGGGCCGGTTTAGGGATTTAGGGGTAGCTAAGCAAGCAGCCCCATAATCTGAAGTGGCTGAGTACCCCATACGCGACCTGTTTGGAGATTGCTATGACAGACACCATAAAATGCACATAATGGGCAAAAGGACGTGTGATGTCGTATGCTTGGCCCTATACCCATAGGCTCCATAGTAGTTCCTTTTTTGGGATTACCTTATAGGATTCTGAACATGAACCCCAAAAAAGAAATATGGAGCCTATGGGTAGTTAGCTGTTGCTTCTGTTATGTAAACAAGCGGCTCCAGGACCTGAGCTACGGGTTTCGCCGCTGAGGGGCTTAGGTATGCTTGTATCGTATTACCCAAAGGGTCCTATATGTACTGCTATGGGGGATACTCCCCTAAGTCATAATAGTACTTCCTAATATGGAAACCCTACATTCCACTAAATCGGTACATGGGACCCTTTGGGTTAGGGTTTCAGGCCAAGGGGCTTCGGTGATGAGGGTTTCAAATTTCTCACTGGCCCAAAACCAACGGAAATAAAAGTTGAAACTTTCAGAATGGACTACCTTATAAGAACCCAAAAGTTGAAAAGTTGAGTTTACAGCCAATAAGGTTTCAGGTTTCAGGGCTTCAGAGTTTCATGCATTGCGAAGTGGGGCTGTGCGTAGGGTTTCGGGCTTGAGAGCAATGGGTTTGGGGTTCAGAGGCAGGCATAGCAGAGAGAGTCTTGAACCTAGTTCACCGAACCTACAAGTACGAAACTTCCCAAACAAAAACAGCCGACGTCGCAAGAGGCCCTAAAACACGACCTCCACCGTTCGATTACGTCCAACCTGAAGCACCCACGTATTCCCAAAGCCACTTGACGGTCCCTGAGGGTCCATCTACCCAAAAACTATATACTTTGGGCCCAATGTACCTATATAGGGAGTAATTTAAAGCCAAAGTATATACTACTTGTGTACATGGACCCTTAGGGTTACAGGGGGGGAAGTCCTGGGGCGCCGGGCATCGTTGCGGATGGACAAGTAGAGCCTGGGCTGCTGGTAGCCAGGCAGGGTTTAGGGGTTTAAGGTTTGAGGTTTGGGCTTTGGGTTTAGGATGTTAGGTTTAGGGTTTAGGGTTTAGGGGTTTTGGGCTTTAGGTGTAGGGTGTTGGGTTTAGGGTTTAGGGTTTAGGGATAAGGACTTAGGGTTTAATAAAGGGCTTATGCGTCCAGGTGTAGGGCTTCAGGTTTGCCTGGGAGGTCTTGGGGGCTGAAGGTTGCAGGCTTACTCAGATCTGTTTGATGGGTGGTCGTTGGGGCTCTTCGCGGTGAACTGTTGAGGGTTAAGGGTGCAGGGTTGAGGGTTTAGGGTCTTAGGGTTTAGGGTTTTAGGGCTTAGGGGAATAGGTTTCCGGGGTTTTGGAAAGGCGGTATCAGATATGGAGAGCATGGCGGATGGTGGCTAGATTATTGAATTCCCCTAGGGCGACCATGCATACTAGACCCGGCTCTATTATGGTTGTTGGGGCACTAGCTCAAAAACGGAAATGGCCTCTTGGCTGAACAGAAGAGACCCAAAGACGGAGGCCCTGCCAAAAGGAACTTCCAAAACAAATACCCTCATATTCAGAAATCCCACACAGGTTCATGCAGGGTAGCTTGATACCCCTAAACCCTCTACCCCCTGGCTTGTGTAATATGGGGCCCTACACATAAACGGAAGCCTATGAATGATATGACAAATATGCAGGCCCCTACATGAACGCTCAAGCCTTTTACATTTATGTAAACCCGAAACCCCGAAAACCATGTTCCCTGAACCCCCTTTCCCCAAACCCCCCAACCTTCGCTCCGGAACCTTCCGCATACACCTTAACTTTATAGTAGGATCCCTACTATACCTATAGTATCCATTGTACTTCCTTTTTTGGTTTAACCAGTTTTATATGTAGGATCCTACAAGGTGACCCCCGAAAAGGAACTACAATGCAGACTATAGGTAATTTAAGGTATTTGAAGGTCTGGGTTCAGCTCAAGCACAGCCAAGCCTGGGCTCGGAGCCCGCTACCGTAGGGTCCGTAGTGTTTAGAATCTGTGTTTGCAAGGAGTCCCATTTCCACAGGGGGCATGACCGCTTAGAATCAGTTGGAACAAGGTCTCGGAGGATATTCTCACCCAGTATTAGTTACTTAGGCCTCTATATATTGAGTTCAGCCAAGGAAGCGAGATATAGCGGTTGTACTGATCGTTCTCGGTCAGCATGCTCTCCACTGGAGCTTTCCTTGGACCGGACCAGGCCAGGGTGTAGTTTTTGTTAGTCACAACTTCCCTTTTCAAGGTTCCGGGTTTAGGGTTGCTGTTCAAGGGTTCAGGATTGACAGTACCTCTATAGGGATTACTTCAAAGCCAAAGTGTATGCTATTTGAGCACATGGACCCTTGGGGTATGCTAGTGATCTTTATTTTTGGGGGTTCAGGGGAAAGGGTTACAGGCTTGGGTTTCAAGGTTTACAGATGTGGGCTTTCAGGGCTTCGGCCTGAGTTCGAATGGCGGGTGGCTTCTAAACGCTAACATGTTGTAAGATGTTCTCGGTTTGCAGGATCAGGTATAACGAAGCAACAGCCCAAGTTGTGCAAACTGGAGTCTTGATGGCTAGCTGTGAACCTCTCAGACTGGAGGTATGCTTGCAGCTAGTAGCCAAGGCACTCTTTTAATCTACCACAAGCTGCATTTTGTAGGTTCTCATTACCAGCCTTGGTTTAGGTGTTAGGGGTTTGGGGTTTGAGGTGTACGCTCCGGGTTAAGGGATAAGAACCCCTTGAACACGCTGAAGGACCCCGAGCTTCGAGCTCGGATGTTCCAAGCCGAGCGGCGTTTGCTCAGGCGAGCTTTCGTCGAAGGACGGCGACCCAATCCTCGTTACGAGCCACATACCCCGAGACTCTTCTTTGAAGGGTTCCAGAAGGGTACTATTAGGGGGTATAGGGCTCGATGTATCTATGTACTATATGCTTAGGCCTTGAAAAGGATTCCCACATAGCTACTGTTACAGGCCAAAGTATTACACTACAAAGGAACATGGAGCCTTAGGGAGGGGAGTTCCCAGGCCTACAATTTCGGAAATCTGGAAGGCAGTGCCCATACGGTTGATGGACAAAATCCTGCATTACCCATTATAAGGAATATACCATAATTCCCATAGTTTAGGGTTTTTAGGGTCATGCAAGATTTTGTCCATCAACAGTATCATAAGCCCGCAGCCCTAGAACCTGACCAGTCTGACTTTCAGAACCTCGGAAAACAGCAAAGGCAATGGGCTCAGGGCTGGAAAAGGCCATCTGCGCCAGTTCGGGTTTGTGATTTAGGGTACACTACTACCCCGCATCTCGCGTACTCCCATACTCCAAGCACAGGCAGAGTCCGGGTAATATGGGAGTTTCCAAAAAAACATATTTTGGGGTCCCTATAATAAGCATCCTACTATTTATAAATTAAGGTACTATATTAGCGTCCCCTATTTTCGGAAACTCCCCCGCGTGGACCCTTAAACCCTAAAACCCTTCTAGAACCCTTATAGATGGGGTTTCCGAAAATAGGGGACCCCTGTCGTAGCGCCTTCAAACTATGGCTGGCGGAAAAGTTATCAGTACCCTAAACTAAACCCTAAACCCGAAACAAAACCAAACTTGAAACACCCCTTAACGCAATACAAGCTAAACCCTACAACCCTTAACCCGAAACAAGCCCAAAACCCGAAACAATGAAAAGAAGGCTACCCACTAACCGAGCTACCTGGGACTCCCTCTCGACCGGATCTTCCTCTGCTTCGGCAACCAGGAAGCCCACAACATCGCCCGATGTTTTTGCTTGCTCAGACGGACCTGCCATTGCCTCATCTGCCCGGGGCTGGGCCTGTCCACCCGAAGGTGCTTTTCATTTCCTCGACCAACAGGGCGTGCGTTTCGAATTGGAGAGAGGGACCTCTCCGACATCCGCAAAGCTGCTGGGCCGACACTCTGTGAAGCAAGATGCCCTGTTCCCAAAAGGTCCTATGTACTGTTATAGAGGATACTCCCCTAAGTCATAAGCGTAATTCCTAATAATCCCTACATTCTACCATATACGTAGGTACTTAGGACCCTTTGGGCGAACTTTTCTTCTGATCTGCCTCCCACATCTCGATCACGCGCAGAATTTGGCAGATGTCATTGTGAAAAGAATTCTTCGAGTTCGGCTCCTCATCATCGAACGCCGCCTCCCACGGGTCCAACGCACGCATCTGGATGTCTTCGAGTAGGCTGCAGCCTAGATATAGCTCTAATCGTAAACTACTTACTTTCGTAGAGTTACAAGTGCCCTAAATACTCATCTCAGTTGAAGAACTACTCACAACCTACTTACTAAGTCGCCGGTTAAGTACGTCACTCCCCTGCCAATTCATTCCCCCGGTCATCTGTAGAAAATGGACCGGGAGTTTATGGCCGAGCTTTTGAGCCCAGGGAAGCCAATGCCTCTTTTGTAAGGGTTCTCTTCTTCCAGGTCTGGTTGCACGATTGGAGATCGCATCCCTGAAACAAATAGGCTACCTATGCTCAACCTGCATATAGCCATGGTTGCAGGTTCAGCGTACTCATCATCGATCCTAAGCCCTAAACTGTGGCTCGTGTAGTGTAGATGTTTATGCTCAGGCAAAAGAAAGCCTATGCGTGTGACAGTGCTGTCTGGGCTTCTGTAGTCACAGCTACCGGTAGGCCACCAGCCAGTCTACATTCTACACGCTACCTTAACCTACCAAACCCTACTTTTTTGTAGCTTCTTATTAGAATGGAATTATAAGGAGCCTACAAAGAAGCTGGTTTTGGCAGGTCAAGGTATGTGCTAGGTGTTTTAGCGTGAGTAGTCAAGGGATTTGGCAGAAACCGGCAGGCAAGGATTCACGCACAACTGAAAACCAAAGTTCGGCTTTAGAGCTTACCTTAACCCGGAACAACCTACCTTTTTAAGGACTTATATAAGGAAATCATAATAAGGAACCCTAAAAAGGTAGGTTATTTGGGGTTAAGGTAGAGCCTGGGGCTTCGGGAGTGCTAGACCCGAAACCCAAACTCTTAACCCGCCAAAACCCCGAACCCCAACCCCTCAGGTTGAGATGTTTATCCCACAACCACTACTTTAAACATCGTACATGAAACCCTTCTCAACCATAAACTACCGACTTGCATAACCCGTATGCTTTTTAAGAGTGCTTAGAATAAGGCCGAACATGTTACATTTATTTAAAGTAGCTTGTGTGAAGTTCCGCACAAACCCCAAACGGCCCTATACGGCCTTGACGCTGTCGTCTCTCTTCTTCAGCAACCGGGCTCAACAAGGTAGACCAAAACATATAAGGCCAAAACTCTTACAGCTCTCCCACTGGATGCGCGATTACTTAAGTTGTAGGTAAACCAACCCGTGCCAAGTTATGGTCGATAATGTAGGGGCCTTAATAATTAGAGTGGGATTTGGGGATCTTTACAGTATACTGATGATAAATAACCTCAAAGAAAAATCTTGGTAATGGTTCAGGCTTCTATAGTACACCAAACAACGCCCAGGGGCCCCAGGTTGCCAGTCCCAACATCGCCTTTGCCCACGAAGTCCTCCGACTTCAGGTTTACGGGTTTACGGTTTTCGGGTAGGGTTTAGGGGTTTAGGGGTTAGGGTTTAGGGTTTAGGGTTTAGTTTCAAGGGGGGGCCAACGGGCTCAGCAGGTAGGGTAAAAAAGGTTTCAAAATGTTACCATCCCGATAGCACCACGACTTAGGGTAACTGTTGCGGGGTAAACTGAAACTGTAGTACACCATTTGGCGGAAACTATAGTACTAGTGCGCCTGAACTTGAAACTGTAAACCCTAGACCCTAACTAATCCTAATCACGGGCTCTAAAAAACCTTCCGGCGTAAAGATAGAAGCAAATCTGAACCATAAACAAACTACCTAGAGTCTCCAATTGTAGTTCCTTTTTTTGGTTAACCAGTTTTATGGTAAGGATCCTATAATAGAGATTTTGGTTCACCAAAAAAAGGAACTACAATGGAGACTCTAGGTAGGTTGTTAGCGGTCCTTCTTATGATGACCTTCTCTCTGAGGCAACCGACGATTGAGCCTGTCTTCGCCAAAGCCCCGCGACTCACAATTAGGCTTGAACCCGGTCTGGGGTTTACCTATAGTCTCCATTGTAGTTCCTTTTTTTGGTTTAACCAACTTTTTATGTAGGATCCTATAAGGTAACCCCCAAAAAGGAACTACAATGGAGACTATAGGTAGAGTCAAGGGGATGGAAATCCACCAAAGTTTAAAGTCCATCTCTAGGCTAAGCCAAACATGGAGGACCTCTGAATAAAAAAACAAGGTCCTAAGTACCTGTATGAGGATACTCACCAAAAGCAAAAGTGTAATTCCTGCTATAGAAACCCTACTACTTTCTACTGTCTACATACTTATAGGACCCTTTGAGAAAACCGTAAGCATAATCGTAATTCCTGCTATAGAACCCCTACTACTTTCTACTGTCTAGGTACTTATAGGGCCCTTTGAGAAAACCGTAAGCATCATCGTAATTCCTGCTATGGAAACCCTACTACTTTCTACTGTCTACATACTTATAGGACCCTTTGAGAAAACCGTAAGCATAATCGTAATTCCTGCTATAGAAACCCTACCACTTTCTACTGTCTACATACTTTTAGGACCCTTTGAGAAAACCGTAAGCATAATCGTAATTCCTGCTATAAAAGCCCTACTACTTTCTACTGTCTACATACTTATAGGACCCTTAGAGAAAACCGTAAGCATCATCGTAATTCCTGCTATAGAAACCCTACTACTTTCTACTGTCCACATACTTATAGGACCCTTTGAGAAAACCGTAGGCATCATCGTAATTCCTGCTATAGAACCCCTACTACTTTCTACTGTCTAGGTACTTATAGGGCCCTTTGAGAAAACCGTAAGCATCATCGTAATTCCTGCTATAAAAGCCCTACTACTTTCTACTGTCTACATACTTATAGGACCCTTTGAGAAAACCGTAAGCATCATCGTAATTCCTGCTATAGAAACCCTACTACTTTCTACTGTCTACATACTTACAGGACCCCTTGAGAAGACCGTAAGCATAATCGTAATTCCTGCTATAGAACCCCTACTACTTCTACTGTCTACATACTTATAGGGCCCTTTGAGAAAACCGTAAGCATAATCGCAATTCCTGCTATAGAAACCCTACTACTTTCTACTGTCTACATACTTATAGGACCCTTTGAGAAAACCGTAAGCATAATCGTAATTCCTGCTATAGAAACACTACTACTTTCTACTGTCTATATACTTATAGGACCTTTGAGAAAACCGTAAGCATAATCGTTATTCCTGCTATAGAAACCCTACTGCTTTCTACTGTCTACATACTTATAGGACCCTTTGAGAAAACCGTAAGCATAATCGTAATTCCTGCTATAGAAACCCTACTACTTTCTACTGTCTACATACTTATAGGGCCCTTTGAGAAAACCGTAAGCAGAATCGTTTTTCCTGCTATAGAAACAAAACTACTTTCTACTGTCTACATATTTACAGGACCCTTTGAGAAAAAAGTAAGCATAATCGTAATTCCTGCTATAGAAACCCTACTACTTTCTACTGTCTACATACTTATAGGACCCTTTGAGAAAACCGTAAGCATCATCGTAATTCCTGCTATAGAAACCCTACTACTTTCTACTGTCTACATACTTACAGGACCCTTTGAGAAAACCGTAAGCATAATCGTAATTCCTGCTATAGAAACCCTACTACTTTCTACTGTCTACATACTTATAGGCCCCTTTGAGAAAACCATAAGCATAATCGTAATTCCTGCTATAGAAACCCTACTACTTTATACTGTCTACATATTTACAGGACCCTTTGAGAAAACCGTAAGCATAATCGTAATTCCTGCTATAGAAACCCTACTACTTTCTACTGTCTACATACTTATAGGACCCTTTGAGAAAACCGTAAGCATCATCGTAATTCCTGCTATAGAACCCCTACTACTTTCTACTGTCTATATACTTCTAGGACCCTTTGAGAAAACCGTAAGCATAATCGTAGTTCCTGCTATAGAAACCCTACTACTTTCTACTGTCTACATATTTATAGGACCCTTTGAGAAAACCGTAAGCATAATCGTAATTCCTGCTATAGAAACCCTACTACTTTCTACTGTCTACATACTTATAGGACGCTTTGAGAAGAGATACCACAGTCCTCGGGAGCGAGACCCAGGCATCTACCGTGGTGCTGTCTGCGGCGGACCCACGTGGAAACCTGCTTGGAGAGTGCTCTGAGGCTTTCCTCCAACCGCCGCTTTTTTTCGGGGGGCTTTAGGGTTTAGGGGTTCAGGGGTTTAGGGTTTAATTAAAGGTTTGGGGGTTTAGGGGTTAGGGTTTGTAGGGCTTGTAGGATCTATGAACCTATAGAGCAACAGAAAACCCTACACTTACAGAAAAGTAGCATGGTAGGTTCAGCTTGAGGTTGAGGTACGGCCCCAGGTTTCGGAGATCAGGGTTCCAGGTCTGAAAAGCTCCGCGTAGTTGTGACTATGGCGAAAAAACTGCTCCGATGCTTGGAAGGTGTGCATCACCAACTAAGCTTGTTCAAGCAAAGTTCATGAAACCTCTCGCACTACTCTGTATGGAAACTCGCGGCTGTGCGTCAGTCTGACGCGCGTGTCCGTCTCTGCCAGAGCACGTTCGAAGCTCTGCTGTTGAAGTTTCAGCTTCTCGTTCGTTTTTTGTTGCTCCAGCTGCAGGATGTTTGCCATCTCCTGGTCCATGTAGGCTTTCCAGGTGTCCCCACCTTCACCATCGCCTTTGTCTTCTCGGTCGGCGGCCGCGTTCGCGGCCTGCATGTAGGCATCCTTTTCGGCGTTCGCGGCCTCCATGTATGCATCCTTCTCGGCGACGAACCTGTTGCTTGGCCAGCTCGGACTCCATCTGTGCTTTGTGCTTGGTGCAGAAACAACTTCAGCAGACGCTATTACCGCTATTCAGTGCAAGACAGTCCCAGACTTTAGATCTGTAGGGTAGACCCGCCTCACACCCTAAACGCCCTACCTTCAAGCCCAGATCACCGCAGTACTTTTTTTTAGGGTTTGCGCTTGCTCGGAGCCCGCAGGGCGTCAAGTTTAGGGCCAGGGTTTTCGGTTTGGGCTTTGGGAAGTTTAGGGTGTGGGCATAAGCATAATGTTTATGTTCAGCGCCCTTGTCCAACAGGTAAGCAGTTCAGGGCAAGTTTAGGGCTTAGGGTTTAGAAAAGGATTTGGAGTCCAGTTCGGTCGGAGTTTGGCAAGGGGAGGATATGTCCATGGTGGCAGGAATCTTTTCCGGCGCTTCCAGATTTGATGTACCCGGGACTTCCAAAACCTCGCAAATAACGAGAATACCCTAAACCATACTCGGCTGACACCACGGCGAGTAAACCTATCGCTAAACAAGACTCACACAGTGACAACGGCTTATTCATCTGAATCTGATTGGGGGCCTGCATGAGTATGATGGCGCTTTGCGGTATCTTGTAATCTGAAACACTCTGATAAAATCATACAGGTCCTTATATTCCTTGGAAGTTTGGGGCTTGGGCGTAACCTCTTTTTGCACGCGTAGAAAAGGTTTAGTGCCTGGGGTAGTTGTAGCCCGTTGGGGAATCGACTGATGTGCAGAGAAAGAAACCCAGACAAGACATATTCAATCATATTCGGGACCCTCGTATAATTTAAGGCATATAGGCATATGCTGTAATTAAGGAATACATTGAATCATATTAGGGGCTCTAACATGTCTTGATATTTCCTTAACTTATAAGAACATTGGAAGGTCGGGGGAACTGCCATGCGGGTTACCGGGCAAGCCAGTCTCCTGACAAGGATGTTGCAACACATAACTAGACAACGGGCTATCGGGTATCAGTTACCCAGATGGTCCAAGTACCCAAATAGTACAGTTTTAGGTTTGAGATTCCATGCTCTGAATGGTGTTTGATACTCAAACTATGGGTATTAGTTACCCAGGTGGGCAAGTACCCAAATAGCAGAGTTTTAGGTTTGAGATTCCATGCTCTGAATGGTGTTTGATGCTCAAACTATGTGGAAACTTAGACCCTTACGGTTATGTAGGCTGCTACAGTATGTATTTATTAAACGTAGCATCCCAAGCCCCCAAGTGGTGCAAACTTGTAGCACCCAGGAAACGGTGTCCATCGTTCGCCGCCACTGCGCATCGTAGGTGAATGCCTGAAACTAGTAACAATGGAGAGTTTTATGTGGACTTCTTGGCCATGTGTGAAACACGGGGCCCTTATTTCGTGTTTTCTGCAAAACTTTCCCCCCTAAAAACATGCAACTTTCTCCTGCGACTCAGTCTTATCCGAACCCAGTTGCATCTTTTCGTGGGCCGGGTTCGCCAGCTGCCAACTAGCAATTCCACCCAATCCTACCCAAAGGGTCCCTGTTCTCATAGTTTGGCCCTAAAGTACCTATATAGCGAGTCTGTCAAGGCCAAAGTAGATACTAGGTGAGCCATGGACCCTTACATTAGGGACTTCTTAGGCTTTTGGAGTTTGAAAAGCCCGTTCTGCAAGGTTTTGGGCATTGGGGTGTTGGATTCAGGCATGGGGCTTTGGGTTTGCAGTGGACCCGGCCTTAATTACAGTAAACCCCATAAAGTTGGAAACCTGATTAAGGCCAAATAGTGCTGGGATTCCTTATACATTACTCTTAAGGATTGAGGCTATGGGGTTTCCAACTTTTGGGCTTTTACTGTAGGTTATGCAGAACTATCATTGTAGGTGTAGTTGCCACAGACCCCGAAACCGTAGCCCGCTAAACTGAACCGCAAGCCGCTGGGCCCCATGACCTAAACCCCAAACCCCCAAAACCCTAAACTCTAAACCCTAAACCCCAAACCCCCCAAAACCCTAAACCCCCCAAACCCCAAAACCATACGAGGGCTCTGAGCCTCTGCTCAACATGCGCAGTGCGGGCGTCATGGGCTCATGTAGACCCTACCCATAGGCGCCTAAGTAGTTCCTTTTTGGGCTTCATATTTAGGATTCTACAAGGTAATCCCCAAAAGGAACTACTTTGGGGCCTATGGGTACTCTATAATCATACCTTAACCTACCAAAACCTGCTTTTTTTCATATTAGGGTTTATACTGAAAACCTACAAAAAAGGTAGGTTAAGGTAGGGCAACACGATGAAATACAGCATAGTGCCAACTTACGCATGGGGACAGAGACGGGGACGTACTGAAGGTTGCCGGGTGGCCATCCTGCTGCATAGCAGCACTGGAGTCCGAAAAAAGAATAGACGGACATGCGGATGCATGTGGACATGCTGCATACGGTACACATTCACCGGGCTCCTCGGTTTGTGTGGTTGCATCCACAATAGGGCTTGAGGAACCTTGCACAGCCATCTCAAGGCCTTTGTCGTAGTGGCGCTGCAGGGCCCCAAACTGGAGTCTGAATGCTTCTCCAACGCAGAACTTCCGAGCACGTCCGCAGGAATGGTCGGACATACACTGAAAGCTGGAAGCCCGAATCTGAAAGGCTGCTCGCGAAATGACCCCAGGTGATCAAATCAAACTCAGCGATAACCCCTCACCCTAAACGCCTAAACCCCTAAGCCCTAAACCCTACACCCTAAAGCCCCTGAACCCTAAACCCATCAGTATCGGAGTATCGATCGTCGGAGTCGCCGGGTTAGTTCCCTTGTATCAACGGCTCTTACAGGAACCTCCTTGCACCCTCAACTTATTTAGGGTCTGATGTAGGATAGAAGGAGGGTCGCTGCTGCTACCTTTTGAGTAGGTACCCGGCCCTAAACCCTAAACCCTAAACCCCATGCCCTAAACCCTAAACCCAGGGGAGTCGAGGTGGGGGTTGAGACTTAGTTGTGCCGGCCACGGTTTAGGCTTTAGGGTTTCGGGGGTCGTCCAAGGATGTCTGCTTGTGTGATTTGAAAGGTTTAGGGATTCGGGTTTAGGGTGTGATTTAAGGATTAGAGTTCCAGGTTCGGTGTTTAGTTGTGGAAGTCTAGGGATATCCCGGTCAAATGTATGGGGCCTAAGGGGTTTCAGAATTTGGGGATTTAGGGAGGCTTTGTTGAACCCCCGGGCACTAAAACGACCGTAAAACATGATCCAATTTTAAAGAGCTACTCGGCTAGAGGATCGGTCGCCTTAGCAAGGATGATGTAACTGGGGTTCAGTATCCTGGGTATATATTTTGCAGTGACAACCACTTCCTCAAACGATCGGGGACATGAACAATATCTTCACCCGAGGCCTCCTCACCGACTCGGGGAGCAGGCCTTGGGTAAGGATATGGGTGTTTCCGACAATGGGGGACCCTCATTTTGCACTCTAAATAGTAGGATCCTTAATATAAGGACCCCAAAATAAGGTACGTACCCCTAATTTTCGGAAACTCCTATATGGTTGATGAACCCTCCCTAAACCCTAGACCCTAAGCCAACCTGTCACCACAACCCAGAAGTCCCGTAATCCACCAAACAAACACTAGGGTCCCGGGCAAAGGCATACTGCCAACCGTTTTCGTCGGTCTCCGCATTGACCACGATCTGATATATGTTTAGAGAAGTTGAAGGTGTAGATTTTGGGGCAGCCGGGGTCTCCGGATAACAAGCAAAATAAGCAAAATCTGCGCTCCACAAGACTAGGCTAAGACGGCGAAGACCCCACCAACCGGCCTCCCACTGGTAGCGATACCTCACATCGCCGAGGTAGATAAAGGCCTGGCTTTGAGAACTTCAGCTGCTTAAGGCTTGGGTGCTCGAAAAAAGTTTAGGGTTTATCCAGGTTTAGGGTTTAGGATGTTCATGACATTGCGTTCATTACTTTATAATTTGTTAACTAGCAGCCAAAGGTATATTCTAGCTAGAGTGTATCGACTTTCGGCACAGGATGTTGAGGTAGGGTTGCGGGTTGAGTCGGGTTGAGGGTTAGGGCGTGGGGGCAATACAACACAGCTGAGACGGTAGCCCAAACCCTCAAAAACAAACCCAAAAGCCTGCAAACCCAACGCTCAAGCCTTACATCTTCAGCATCGTAGGGTAAAGTAAAACTAAGTATCAGCCCAATCAGCCCCTTGACGAGAAAAACGAGTGAGTCGGTCCATACTTGCAGCGATAAGCTTGGCTTTCTGGCATAGGGGTTTTCCCTAAGGGTCCTAACAAATTGGGGAACCTCAAAATTGAAGGTTTCTGAGACCCCAAAGAGACCCAAGGACTCTCCCTAGGACATTCCGGACCCTCCTAAAGAGATACCTGGACCCTTAGGGTTGTCGCCGGACATGCTGCCATGCGCAACTAAATAGGGCATGCGCACGCTTAAGTCCTAAATTCCTGGTTTCCACTATGGATGCATGCTGCCTGCGGCCAACCACATTCGTTGCCGAAAGCGTCCATGAAAGGAGCAACGTCGAAACCTGTGCAAGCTGTTCTACATGATGGCTCACGGTTGGTATCTTTGTTGACTTTGCTGCGACAGCTACCGTACAGTACCTACAAACGAAAACGAGACTGTAATTGTAATTTGGAGAACCTTACACAGATCTGATCAAGCCCAGCAAAACCTGATAACGTTGTACGCAGTGTCTATGTACATAATAAGCGCATGCAATCAATATATATATATAGATACACACATATTTGTGTATACTGAAGCTCCTACATCCATACATGACAAGTGTACATCTCTCGCCCCGTCTGATATTCATCAGAGCTCTTCGGCAGAACCCATTACACTCAAAGCCGAGTTTCTCAGCATTGAAGAATCCCCAAACAAACATGGAGAAAGGGATGTTGGACACATGGTCTCCACTGTAGTTCGCTTTTTGGTTTACGAATTTTATATCATATTGTAGGACCGTGGCCCATAAAGCTAGTTGATGAAAAACTAGAACCTCAGTGGATACTATAGGTAGTTCAGGGAGAAGGCCAGGCCCAGGGCACAGGACGTGGAGCGGAGGCGTATCGTTGCTAATTTGAAGGCCCGGGCTTCGCGATAAAGGTGTCTGGCTTTGGAGCTTTGTCTTTTACGGTCTCGGTATATGTGAGTATAATTGGTACTACTACTACTACTACTACTGCTGATACTACTACTACTACTACTACTACTACTACTACTACTGCTACTGCTACTGCTACTACTACTACCACTACTACTACTACTACCACCACTACCACCACCACCACCACTACCACTACCACTACCACTACCACTACCACTACCACTACTACTACTACTACTACTACTACTACTACTACTACTACTACTACTAACTACTAACTACTAACTACTCCTGCTGCTGCTACTACTACCACTACCACCAGCACTATCATTACGATCGCTAGTTATTGTTGTTGTTGCAGTATCCGGACCCTGGTCGACCCAAGCCTCCGACAAGGGCATAATGCATGCAGAAAATATCTCCGCATATTGCGGTAGCCTAAGTTAAGCCCTCTAAGCCCTAAACCCTGAACCCCAAACCCTAAACCTTAAACCCTAAAACCCCAAGTCAGCCCCGAAACCTCACTTCTCTGGACCGATGCTAGACCTCCGCAGCTCTAAGACACTGAGCTTGCACCACTTATGGAGTTTTCGGCAGAGCCAGGCACACCAGAGTTTGCGAAGACTAAAGACCTGCCAAACAAAACCACTCCAGACCTAAACCCTAAACCCTAAACCCGACCATACAACACCCTTCTCAAACTCCTATCCCAGTTCTACTCTGTTGAAACCCTACAAAGCTGTCTGCAAACCCGGATGAAACCGTGTAAAGACACTCGCCTTCTATCAGGTAGTCGCAGCTGAAGCCACCGAACATGAACCGCCGTTCCTCAGCACTGTAGGACTTCTCGTTAGGAGGCTTTGAGGCTTCCTTGTATAGTTCTTTAAACAAAGGGAGGTATTCAGGGCTGCATGTAGGGTAGTCATGTAGGGTGTATCGATGCCTAGGGCCACCACAACCAAACATCCAGATGAAGCCGTCTTTCGGATTCAGACTCTAAGCCAAACAACATTACCTGAATCCACAAAAGCCTCCCTTTTTCAGGACATATAAGGAAACCAAAATGACCCGACAATCGAGTAAACTTCAAACACTGCCTCCGCCTCGGAGCTGTCCAAAACAAGGTGTCCTCGACTACTCCTGGGACTTATTTCGTAGGTTTCATGGTCCCTTTAAGGGACCTTATGGGTACTGCAGGGTTCGATTACTCTAGGTCCCATGATCTTCTAAGCATACCCTAAACCCCTGAAGCCCCAAAGCACCTACAGCTAGAGGCTCCATAATAGTTCCTTTTTGTGGTTAAGATTTCGGATCCAATGAGGTAATCCCAAAAAGCAGCAAAAACTCCCTAAACCCTAAACCACAAATATGTTTATGGCATACTGATAAGCCCCTCTGTATGTCGAAACTTTTTCCCGGTGATGTACAAGGGTTCCATTAAGGGCCCCTTGAAGTGTTCTATGTTAATGTGGGTTTAGGGTTTAGGGTTACTTGGAGTATCATGGCACTTAGTAAGTAAGGGTTAGAAGGGTCCCTTCAAGGGGGTCGATAGGGGTACGATAAGAGTTTAGGGTATACGGTCTACTTGGAGGATTATTATGAGACTTAGGACATAAAGGTATAAGTACTCGAATTGGGGTTATAAGTGGGTATGGCCATAAATACCTTATTTATAACCCTACTTACTAAGCCCCAAGATCCTCTAAGTAAACCCTGAAACCCTTGAAACCACAAAGCAGCTGCAGCTAGAGGCTCCATAGTAGTTCCTTTTCGTGGCTTGTATTTAGGATCCTATGATATAAGGTAATCCCAGAAAGGAACTACACTGAAGCCTATGGGTAGCTAGTAGTCCAGGTGCAGCTTCCCAGATGACCACATCAGGTGCATCACACCTTGGCTGAGGATCCATGTAACTACATAGTTCCTACTTAGGCCTCAAGGTACCTAAACCCTAAACCCTAAACCGTGGCCTATAGAAGAATCCCTTTAAGACCTACGTACTACGCCTCAAAGTACCTATACAGGAACCCCTTTCAAAGCCGAGGCATATACTATATAGGTACATGGACCCTTATACCCTAAACCTTTATAGTACCCTCTTGGAACCCTTTAAGAGTTCCTTTCAAGGGTTGGGTATATACATAGAGCCTCCGACTTCAACTCTCCGACATGCGAAACTTGCAGCCTCCTTGCTATAGGTCAGATCCGTAGCATATAGGCCCTGAAGCCCATGAAAAAAATCAGTCTTCAAGAAGAAATGAGGGAGCCAAGACACTGGGTGCTCTCTGATGATCCGGCCCGCCTCTTGAGACGAAAGTTTTATGTGTCGAAAAAGAGTTCTGCAGCTGGGGGGTTTGCCGTTAGCCAAGCCCAAAAAGTCCTATGTACCGATATAGTAGAAAGTAGGGTTTCCATGTTAGGAATTACTATTATGACTTAGGGAAGTATCCCCCAGAACAGTACATAGGACCCTTGGGAAGCGTACTCTATGCAAAAACACGTAGAACTTCCAACGACCCTGAAACATGGCCGCTATAGTGGCAAGAGCACTCTGTAACGTCTGCAAGGAAGGTATCATTCAGATCTGGACACTTAAGAGTCTACCGATGAAGCCAATCCTGATCCTGCAGGCTAAGATGTTGCGTGTCTGCCAGTCACAAAATGTCCAACCAAAGTCTACATGATGTCGACAACTGTATATACCCATGGAGCCACCAGCCAACAGAAACTCGCTGTTTCAAAGCGCGCGCAGAAACGTTCAAAAGACCTCTCCATTGTTAAACGCCCTCTTGTAAACAAAGTATACGAGCTTTGGGCTCTGATTCAGGATTTGGGGTTTGGCTTGCGACCTGAATGCTTCGTTTGCGGCTCGGCGGTTTAGTAGTTTCGTTTCTATTACTAGGTAGGCCTTTGGGATATTTTATATTTTCCTTATTGGGCTTAATAGGCCCCTACTTACGAATATTTTTCAGAGGCTTTGAAGGGCCAACCTAGATTAGGTTTGCAAGCTATGTTTCACGTCTTTGTTGTAGGTATTCTACATGGGCCGAATACTGACACTATTCCTCATACCCTCTTCTAAGTATGGACTCCTGCGGGGCCATCACCGTCAAAGTTTTCCACAAAATCACCACCTGGGAAGGCATTCCCGCCTCCTGCACGTTGAGGGCCTGGAGCAAGACTCGCAACGGGATTTCAAGCTTGCGTTGGAATTGGGGTGACGAAGGAGTAGCCCTGATATGGTGTCCTCGCACTGGAGTCGCGCCATCTTGGTAGAGGGGTACTCCAGCAGTTCCCCCGTGATGCTCCATGAAAGCCTGACGAAGGTCCCAGCTCTTGAAGTGGATCAGGGTGATGTTGCTCCACCGCCCTCCCCCTAAACGCCCTAAACCCTAAACCCTGAACCCTAAACCCTAATTAATATCCCTATAAACCCTGAAAGCAGCCCTAATCCCCAAGCCGAATACCCCGAATTTAAACCCAAAAGCACCCTCTGGAGCCCCTAGACTAGAGTCTAAACCCTAAGCTTTAGGGGTTTAGGGTTTAGGGTTTAGGGCGTGGGGGTTTAGGGTTAAGGGTTTAGGGTTTAGGCAGTCTAGGGTTTAAGGTTAGGGGTTCAGATTGAGGGTGTAGGGTTTAAGGTTAGGGGTTTAGGGTTTAGAGGAGCCCTAACACCCCTAAACCCTAATACCCCGACGAACTCCCCTAGAAGCACCCGCAAAAGGAGTCGCTGGGGCCCTAGACTAGACACTAAACGCTGTAAACCCTAAACCCCACCTACCTACCTTTTCAGGTCAGGAGATAGCTTCATACCCTTTTTGGCTTGGGGTCAAGAAGGGTCACTTTAAGAAGCACTAAGGCGCTTTCCAGATCAGGGTTTTCTTATTAAACGGTTTCTATTAGAAAGTTTCTATAGATAGTTCCTTAAAGAAAGGGTAGGTCTTTTGGGCCAAACGCAAACCCTAAACCCTAATGCCCAAATCCTAGACCCTAAACCCTAAACCAAAAAATCATAAACCCCATAAACCCTGTAAGCCCTACAAACCCTTAACCAAAAACACAAAACCCCAAAACCTACAAACACTACAAGCCCTAAAACCCCAAAACCCTAATTAAGCCTCAAAATCCCCAAAAGCCCTACAGACTCCGAAGTTCTCGTTTTCTGAGCTCCTCGTAGTCTCGTCGGGACTACGCCGTGGCTTGGCATCGGACCCTTTCGGGCGCTCCTTTGGAGACGCTTTCTGGTTTTTAAGAAAGGGCCGTTTAGCGTTTAGGGTTTAGGATTTTAGGGCCGCTTTCTGGTTTTAAGAAAGGGCCGTTTAGCGTTTAGGGTTTAGGATTTTAGGGCCGCTTTCTGGTTTTAAGAAAGGGCCGTTTAGCGTTTAGGGTTTAGGATTTAGGGCCGTTTTCTCGGAAAAAGAAAGGGCCGTTTCGGGGCGAGGATTTTGGGGCCGTTATCGGGCTTTAATAAAAAATGCCGTTGAGGGTTTAGGATGTGGTGTTGGGCTTCTTTTTAAAGGTTTAGGATCAC
>BGNK01004100.1:18255-49617 GCA_003297005.1 Symbiodinium sp. clade A Y106
GGGGGGGCAGGGGGGACAGCATAAGGAAAAGCCAGGCTCGCATAAGAAAAAGCCAGGTGCGCATAGGGAAAAGCCAGGTGGGCATAAAGATAAGCCAGGTGTGCATAAGAAGGGAATCCAGGAGCATAAAAAGAAAAACCATTCGCATAACGCCTGAAACCATGGCCCCGGCATGCCGTGAGGGGGGCGGAGGGGAATCCCGAAAAAAAAGAGCATAAGAAAAAAACCCTCAGCATAAAAATTAATGCCCAGCCCAATGAACATCATGCGCTAATGGCCCTGTCGTCTCGGGCCTGGAGAATGTCCAAAGCACTGGTGAATTGAGAGAAGATGAGCACCTGCGAATTCAAGCGAAGTGCAGTGGGGATTAAGTTTCTGCCGCCTGCTGCTGTCGAGTAAACACTTTACTGCTCGCTTCTTCGTCCAGACCGTCTGAGGTTGATCGACGGCAATCCTTGTGGTCGAAGCGCAGCAGCTTTGGCAGCATGCGATCCAAGGCTTCCACCTCGTAGCATCGGGAAACACGCTGTTGGAATCTTGCCTTCGACTCAAGCAGTTTCTTGGATTCATGAGGAGGTGTTGGGCGCGCATTTCGATACATCTCGGTCGCTTAGAGTTTACATGCTAAGTTTAGGACACTGTTTCAGAATTCTAAAGGACGTAGCTGCGAGACAGGATTCTAAGCTATTCGTCATCATGCCCCCCAACCAGGCCTTGCCAGAGGTCCGAAACAAGTCGGCATCTTTTACATAGCTCTGCTGAAAAAGATACCTCGCAGACAGACTCGGCTGGCAATTGTACTGGCTGCTTTTACTAAGGTACTAGGAAGAGGCAGTCCTTCACGCAACCGCAAATCGGCAGAAGTTAAAATCAGAATAGGCGGAGGGCACGGATGCAAGACGATCTTACGAAGCTGCATGAGGACATTGTTGACCTTCGCATATTCAAACTGGGGTGACATGTCAGGACACATGCTTGTGACCCGGTTGCCCCACGGGGCCCCACTAACACAACGAACTAGATGCTGCACCTGTTCGTTCGTGACGTCCACGCTCTCCCCCAGGAGTTTCAGAGTCTTCTTCTCCAGATCACTGTACCTGTCGGTCTGAGACAGTGTTTCCTGCAGACTCCCTGAAAGCCCAAGGGCACGCGGACTCCTGCCATGCGCTCAGAGGCACTGTGACCGTCACCTGCATGCGTGATTTTCGGTCATTTTTCGGTTACTCGAAAAAACACCAGTACGATCATTGCTCCTATTATCTCCTGTGGTCTTTGCTTGGTATTTCCGAGCCTCCTTGTGTGGAGGGAGGCGTTGACCGAGGACCTGACAGGACAGCACAGTTCACATGCTGTACAGACCCTTTTTTCTGCTTCTGCTCTCCTACACCTTCCACTATCTGCTCATATCGTTCAGGGGAAGTTGACTTTGGCGAGACTGGGAAAAATGCCTCGGCCGCCGAAGCGGTCAGAGTTTTCTACAGGTCCTCTAAATCCCCTCCCCAATGACCCACCCCTCCCTTACCCGGTCCACGCCCCTCCCTGCCGCGGCCCCCTCCCCCTAGCCCCACCCCTGCCTGCTGCCTCTGCTCTTTGCTTGCTTCGCATGTGCGCTAATGGTCTCCTTCAAGTGACGGCTTCGGGGCTGAAGAAACAACAGCCGAGCAAGTCCTCGGCCCTCTTCACTTGCGGCCGGACCGAAGTGGAACAAACTATTGCTTCAATGCGTTGCTTCCTTGTCCATCTCATCGGTCGTCGCGTTCAGTGTTGCACGCACACGCATCGTAAGTGTTCTTCTTTCTGTGTCTCGGGTTGTCTCGTCATGCTATTTTGCAAATTTTCTCCCAGCACCACTACAGCAGTACTGTCATGGAGTCATGCAGGCACCTCACGCAGCAGCGGACTCCGGACACGATCGGCTCAAACAGAAACAAGGCGCTGCAAGGCGGTGCAAGGCGCCGCAAGTGTCAAACGGCTGGCGCCTGCCTCCGCCTTGAGCCGCTGCAGCAAGAATGGCGCGAGCAGCGCATGCGTCTGGGCACAGACCTGGCCAAGGCCAGCGCCAGGATCCGAATCCAGGCACCAAAACCCTCAGAACGGCACCTCTTGCTCCTGCTCTGGGTTCAGCTGCCTGAGTCTACAACCCCGAGGCAAGAACCTCCCCACCTTCTTCAGCTGAGCTGCACGTCGAACTCGTTCATGCCTGAGCCCTTGAATGGACTTGCGAACCAGGCCTGGACATTGCGGGCTTGGCTCGGAGCTATTGTGCACAGACTCCACGCGGCCTTGAAATCCAGCATGTTGGTGAAAAGATCCGGCAGCAAGTAGTGCAGCAGAGCCCAGAGTTCCGAGATGCCTCATAGTATAGTCGTTAACGGGCTCCACTGCGGGACTGGCGCTGTGCTCAAGCAGCGAAACGCGGCAGTCTTTTGTCATCTGTTTCCGCTCGATCCACATCCAGCAGCAGCTTCAGCACGGCCTGCATTGCAATCAACAGCTCCTTTGATTCTCAAAGGCCTTTTCTTTGGCCTCCGGAGGCTGCTCAGCGCAGTAGCGCGCCTCTCGTTGAGAGAAGCAGCTTTCGAAAGGAGCTACGACATCTACGAAGAGTGGAACTTTGACCAGCAAGGATGCTTGGAAGACAACAGTGTACCACATGTGATCGCTCCCCGCATGTCGACCGGTGTTGAACTGCATGACTGGATGTCGGGTAGCGAATTCTCGAAATTGATTCCTATTCACGCTGGAGCTCCACCTCAAGCGCTTCCATGTCCGAACTGAAAAGGACTCAGAGCTGTGCCTCCTTCAACGTCGCTGGCAGCGAACTCAGCGGACCGCCGCTGCCTGGACAAACCCGTCCCACAAAAAAGTTCGTGCTCGCCGGGTTCTGGAGTCCCTCCTCAACCTACGTCCTGCAGAAAACAAGCAGGTAGTGGGGCTCCGACGAAGCAAGAAGTGCAATGAGTTGGAGATGACGCATGGGTTTGGCGCCACAGGCCTGAAGCATCGCAGAGTATGTAGAGTCCTATAGTGAACTGACGGCAACGCATCTTTCATCTCTGACAGTGGCTCAGGCAGAACAGGATGCATGGGGACTTCAATCTATGGTCCATTCTACACACCACGCCCGGGTTTGCAGCTCAAGGCATGCCCTCGAAGGTGCCATTTAGGTGTGCTCAGCCAGGCATGAGCCGTTCGTTTCAGCTTCTGGGTGCAAAGCCGGAGTACTCGCGGTCGGTCGTACACGCCGGTTGTGTGCAGCACCTGGCCCAAGTGTTCAGCACCGGTCTTGACGGCATCAGCAGCTTGCAGCTCCGACTGGTGCGAATTTGTCGAGCACCTCTGCAACGGAGAAGCGCTGCAGCGCTTGACGGCAGCCTCCCTGCAAGTCCGAAGCATCCGTGTGAGCTTGGCGTCCGGTGAACGATGGTTCAGTGCATGCTGCAAGATCAGGCACTGGGTGCTTTGCTTCAACGATCTTGACTGCACTACGTGTGCTGCCTTGCAAGGATGTGCATCGCAGAAGCCGATCCCAAAGTCGTCCAGCTCGACGACCACACAGCGCGTGCCTGTGCCGTAGCGTTGCATGCGAGTGCTGATTAGTTATCAATGACTGAAAGGCCCTGTTCCACATCAACCTTCCCGAGGTTTGCTGCAGGATGTCGCATACTTCTCCGGTGTATGACCACGTTGATCGTCAAGAAGTCGGCACCCAGAATGCCAGAGAATTGGCAAGATAGCACGTGCACCCTCAACGTTGTTGAATTCAAAATTTTGACTTAACACACTCCAGGCACAGTAGGCATGCAACGCTGCTCAGATTCAAAGGGTCGCCTGAGTCGCCTGTCGCAACTCAAATAGTTCCATGATGACATGGCCACCTGTTGCCATAGCTAGCATCGGCAAACGCAGCAATGCTTCCAACTCCGCGTGCATGGAGAAGCACCTGCCACAACACATGGCTGATCATGGTTGCGCAGGGCCAGCGGCAGTCTCAACACCAACATGATTTCACGGCACAATACAGTCAATAACTTACTTTTTGTGCGACAAGCGATCGCGGGCGCAAAGCATGAGCACAGCCTGCCCGAGACAAGGCGGATATCTCGATTGCAGCCGAGGCTGAGGACCTCCGACAGCAGAAAAGCACTCATTGCACAAGACTGGCTCTTGCCGTCTATAAACAAGAGACTGACCGTCTGCCCCGACCCTTCACGATTATCTGCCTCGCACTCCGTCGCACCTCGTCTCCCTTCAGCACCGCCCCGTGGCGCCCCGTTCGGCTGGAACCCGCCTCGAAAGGAAAGAGCGGTGCTGCGGATTGCGCCGCGGTGCTATGCGGAGCTCGTGTGGCATGTGCTGTTGTCTCTGTCTCTGTCTCTGTCTGTTAGACTCTTGTGCCTGGCATGCTGCCCTGGCCGCCAGTTGCACCTCGGCTTCACTCTGGCTCTCAACTTTAGAAGCCGAGGCTGCAAGAACCTTTGAGGCAGTGTCCGTCTCCGCTTCTGGCGTCATCATCTCTTGCCTGAGGCCAGAGCTCGGAATCCGCAACAGCCGGTGCCCCGGCAAGAACCGAGCCAAGCCTGGAGACTCCGAGTTCTGCGCAGCAGGCAAGGAGCCCAGGCTGCAGCATCTCTCCGAGGCCAAATTTGCACCTTTGCGCCGCTGCAAGCAAAGCCTGCCCAGTACAAACTTGCGCTGGACCATCGCCAACAACAAAAGGCCTCGGACAAAATGCTTCCCAATCCTGGAATCAATATTAATATGTAGTGACCATAAATGTAGTGACCATAACTACCATAACCAAGCCCAACCTGGATCGAGAACATCAAGATGCAGAAGCCCACCTTGCAGAGCTCTTTGGCTGCAGGACGAAACTCCCTTCCCGCCAGGATACAGCCGGCAAGCCTTGAAAGCAAGCAGGCGTTTCCGCATGCTGCAGAGAGAGAGACAGAGAGAGAGAGACAGAGACAGAGACAGAGACAGAGACGACAGAGACAGAGACAGAGACGGAGAGGGAGAAAGAGAAAGATATAGAGATAGAGATAGAGATGGAGAGACAGAGATAGGGATAGGGATAGAGATAGAGCAAGAGACAGGGATAGGGATGGATGAATGGATGGATGGATGAATGGATGATTGATGAATGGATGAATGGAAGAATGGATGGATGGAAGGATGAATGGATGAATGGATGAATGGATGAATGGATCAATGGATGAATGGATGAACGGATGAACGGATGAATGGATGAATGGATGGATGAATGGATGGATAGATGGGACGGCCTACAGGACACTGTGGCCAAAGGGAGCCTTCCCTGCCGCCTTCTCCGGGAACCTCCGTAAACGTCGTCGGTTACCCTCCATGCAAGCAGCTGCGAACTCATCAATGCCCGCACAGACCCCAAGCGCACAGGCTAGACAGCAGTGGGTCCTAGAAAGAGAAAGAGAAAGAGAAAGAGAAAGAGAAAGAGAGAGAGGCTTGCAAATTCGTCGATCTCAGGCTTTGGCATGTATGCAAGCGCTTTCGGTCGCAGCGACAAGCCTTTGCGCTGAGCCTGGCCAGAAAACAGCCGCCCGCATGATGTCAAGAGAGGTGGTGGAAACACTCGGCAGACCTTGTCCAATGCCTCAAGGCCCAACCTTCGTGTCTCAACATGACCTACAATTTATTCTCAAGGACATCTGCTTCAACTGACCCCATCTGAGATGCCATGTACACAAGCTGCGGACTCCAGGCGGTGGTTGTCTCCGGCAATCTGTTTCTGGGCAATCTGGGCCAACTCAAGCTCAATCTTTTCCACTCCAGAAAGCTCTCCGGGCTGGTGAGAACATACCTGGGCTTCACGCTTGAATCGCCTTAGATATCGGCAGCCTGGCCACTGCAAATTTCCGGAATAGGAAGCACCCGAACGCCGATCAAGAATGCTACAAAAAGGCAGCGTCTCGTCTAGCAGCATGGTATGGCCACTCGTCTAGTCTAGTTAGGCCTGGTTCACCATACACTGTTATTCGATCGGCCTTCCATCACCGCTAGATCGCAGCATTGATGCGACCTGCGCCACAACTCCAGATCAACATTCCCAGAAAGCTTCGTCGAAACGAGCACCATGAATCGAATCCTGTTTCAATGCTTTCCTGTGCAGGTACTGCAAGCTGTTCTGCATAGCACCTCTTCCGCCAGGCCCTCGGCGGCCTTCGTGTGCAAAGTAGTCTGGGCATCAGTCTCTGTCGACCTGGTGGCCACAAAGGCATTTCTCCAGCCTCCAACCGGAGTGCCTTTAGCAGGCATCTTGACAGTGCCGACACCTCCACCTGACGAACTCAACAACACACACTGCCCCAGGCTGCAACTTTCAAGCGCACCTCGTTGATGAATTGCTCTTGCAGTCCACCTGCCACAGCAGAGACCTTGACGCAAAACACACCCTGTATGGACTACACTGCCTGCGGACAGACCGGCAAATGTAGCGATGCACCTCTCTCACGAAATTCTGGATGCAGGCCCTGTCTGATGCCACCTTACAGAGCTCAGTCTAGACCGGAAACTGCCACGACACCCCTTTCAGCTGTGGATCACAAACGCGACCGTAGAATCGCCGAAGGAATGCTGAGACGTGGACCCCGCAAGCGAAGAAAAGCGAGTCGAGCCTCGAATCTTCCGTCCAGCCCGAAACGACAAGCCACTATCTGCTGAGCCTCCTGGCCCCTGAACCGCATCGGGCGAAGCGAGCTCCTAGGCGAAATGTCGGCGCAGGACGGCCGGGAGTGCTTCCGCAGAAGGAGAAGTCACACGAATAGACAATATAGCCACGGATCGCGGCAGGGCGTCCGAAAACCCAGACCGCAGACAATCATCCATCTGCAGCCCAACCCAAACCACACCCAGTGTCAGCACGGGTAAAGCAGAAAGGCCGTTTCTACAGCGAGGGTTTGTTTGAAGAGCACCATGTGGCAACCAACAGAGGAGGCAGTTCGGCAAGAAACTGTATCAGGTAAGCTGCAAACAGCTGTAACGACGCACATCCCTGGCCGCTGTTCAGGGCTGCCACAGGACACAACATCTCGCTCGAATCAAGCCATGTAAGTCTGCTCATTGAAGACATAAAAGCTGTATTGTGTGCCGACTCCACAGGAAAGCTTCACCAGCAGTCGACTTCATTAACCGTGAGTGAAACAGGAATTCATCAGCCAAGGACATCCTGCACCTGTACAGGATTGCTGCTTGCATTGCGGCTTTTCTGTGTCGGCATGAAGCCGAGCTTCCGCACCAGGCAAGTCAAACAACCCAGATTCAGGCCTTGAGTTGTCAGACCCGTAACTTCTCTACGTAAAATGCAATCTTTTGTTGGTTTGTGGTCACGATGAGCAGACCAAATTTGTGATCTCGTGTTTACCCTCCATGGTCAGCACACTCGCCAATCATCTCTGTAACATATGCTATACTTCTCTGGACGCATCGCATTCGGTAGGACAACGTCCGACACAGGTGCAACCTGAGGCTCCGGCGCTTTCCAGTCGCTGCAAAGACTCACGCCCACGACAAGACGCCAGCAACGCCCGTGCCTCGCATGAACTCCGCACCGAAACCCCCCAGGTGCTATTCCTGCCGAATGTCCGCCTCGGCTTCCATGGGACCCTCCTGCCGTCTGAGCGGATGCTTGCAGCACAATGCAGCATATGCTTCTATCCCCTTATGCTCCGGCCGTCTCCTTGTGCAGGAGCTTCGCTGTCTTGGGGGGTACCTGATTCCGCTGATCAAATTCAGCTTCTGCATGCGTCTCGCTCATCCGCATCTGTGACTTGCAATGGTTGCACGGTTTGGCTTTGCTGGAACCGCACCGAATATCGCAATATGCCGCCATAGTAACCGGGGCAGGGCACCAACCACCGTGCTGGCATTAGACCATGGCTTGAAGGACGTGCTCCTGGCCAGATGCAGTTTCCGCCCCCCAACGTCCGCAAGAAGCCGTCACTCAGGCCGAGACGGGCCCTGCGGGGCACCCTGAAGGAACGCCTTTGCGCCAACCTCAGTTAGGCTCTCCGGCCATTTCCGTGGAAAAGGGCTCACCTCCCATTAGGCCGAGATGCAGCGGAGTCGGAGTCTCTAGCCTTTGCCGGAAAAACACAGGAACCTGCCAACCTGGCCAAGCAAGGCACGAGGGTATACTACTTGTACGGCATCTCTGCTAGGGTGCTGCGGCCTCTGGGCCACTCTGGTACAGAGAAGATCTCAAGATGCATTGCATGGACCGAGATGACCAATTCTTGCCGCGGTGCTGAGCTCGCCTCTTGGCTCTTGAGAAACTAAGGCTTGCTGCTGCTTGCTGATGCTTGCTGGGTGCTCCGGTGGGCCCTTGGGTGTGCTTAGGGCTCAGAGCCAGATGGCAGCGACCCGTCCTCTGCACTGCAAAGCTCCACATGCATCCGCACACAAGCCAAGACTGTGCCGAACCAATGAGCGAACGTGTCTTCCACGCAAGCTAAGTGAAGGGTTTGCGCGCCGCGGCAGCTAGCACACGGCTCGGTAAAGGTGGCTTTGTAATTGCCTGAACAGCAGCGTTCAATGCTGGCCCTTTGGCCAGCATTTCAGTGCTTGGAGGTCTCAGGAGCTTCAATCCCGCCCCTTGAAAGCAACATGCACTGCCGGGACCTTTGCTAGGCGTCAACTACGCGTCCTGGTGGCTCTCTGATTCTGATGAACCATGGGAAGAGTGGCACATAGCTGCATTGCTCCAGGAAATGGTCCGTCTATGTCCGTCTCTAACTCTGGCACCTTTATGGCTCGTCAGGCGCGGAGGGCTCATCTTTACGGGGGAAGGCGTCATAGTGGTCGAAAGCTTGACTCAACGGGTTGCAATAGTCGGCCTGTCAGGGGCGACGGCTCGTGCATCCAAAGTGGGTGATCCTTCGCCCCTACGCGACCTCACCTGACATGAACACCTTGAGAACTAGACGCACACAACGCTACCGGCAGCACCTGCCAAGACAAAAACAGGAACCACACGACGCCCCAGCTGCCCTGCAGAAGCGCAGCATGCAATCGCCGCCAGTCCCCGACGCTACTGTCCTTGGAGAGGCGAGGAACAAGACATCATTATCCGATGTCTTGTCTAATACGAAACAGGCAACTCGGCGAGCAGGGTCAAAAACGAGGCGTGCTGGACGGGACCAAAGAAAAACAACACGTGCATGAAACCGGTCAAAGCTGAAACAGAGATGCAGCATGGAGACGTGCCGAACAGCTAAACACCCAGAGACCTGGCAAGCTCCGGAGCACCAATACTGGCCAACACATTTACAAAGCTTGATGAATCCCTGCTCAGACCTCACCTTTGCATAGTTGCAACTCCAAACATGTCGAGTGCAGCATAGCGTAGCTCAAGTCAAAAGAGAAGCAAGCTGTCAGCCGAGAATCATCCTTGCCGAGACCCACTGGCCTGCGAGGCCATGGAGGAACGTCCAGGTCGGCCACACTTCTTCGATCCCTTAGAGAAGCTTGGCTTAGTGAAGATCGCTCAACTTGCACCTTGATGTCTCCTACCCGCTTCATGTTTTAGATGAGTGCTGTGCCTGTCTATGGATGAGACAAGCGTCTCCCCAAACTCGAAAACATGTCTCTCCATTGCCTGCAATGACTCCAGGGTTTGAAAGCGCTCGCCAGAGCCATCTGCACAGCTTGTCCGAAGAAAAGCCTCCTTCTTACGCAACAGCTGCCACTCGAAATCGCTCAAGAGCATGCATCCAGTGGGCAAGCCCTGCCGTTCAAGCTCTTCATTCACAGCAGTTGCAGCAGCATCGTCCAGCGCAACAATAACATCGTGCTCACGCAAAGCTTCCTGGCTCAAGGAAGCCCACATACCAGCACCCAGCTTCCGGAAAATCTGCTGAAGCTCCTCTGAGTCCATCCCTACGTTTTGGGCAAACTCAGAGATGCTGTCCTTGACCATCCCGGCTTCCGAGAAAACCTCTGAGATGCCGTCAGAGCTGTCGGGCTGCTCGCGCGACGAGCAGGCGTAAAACTCCAAGACTCGTCCCATGCCGTTCCACTCAGCGGCAGCGTCTGCCAGGCGCTGGGCCAAGCGTGCGCGGACGTAGCCCGGAGTCCGGGCCGAATCAACGAAGAGGACGGAGACGAAGCATCGCGTCCAGTCCAGTCCCGAGGATAATGCACTGAGGCGACCAGAGTGCCAGTCATCGATAGGGCTTGCAGAGCTCGAAGAGCTCGAACTTTGGCTCTCCAAGCTGCATCGGGCCACACTTCGTTGTCTGCGTCGAGATCCCTCTGTACAGAGCAGAGAACTGCCCAGTGCCGCGAGGGCCAGCGACCTGGGCCGACAGGCCAACAAGCCATGGAAAAGACGGCACTTGACAACGCCATACGTCATGCCATAAGTCGCTCAAGTCACGCATGTCACTGTCCCCGCCTTGGCCCAGGCACCCTCGCCTCCTTCGCAGGGCGAGGCCGAGCTTTCGGCCGGCTAGGGCCGCTGGGGCTCAGGGAAATCGGTGTGCTGACCCACGCGCTCCCTTGCAGTGCCATGGTCGCGGCCGTGTACGCGCTGTGCCGGGTAAGCTACTAGTATCATCTGCTTCTCGGCCGGAGAGCTTGGCTTAAGACTTTCAAATCTTGTCTGGAGGGACGGATTTGATTGGCCAGATAAGTGGCACGGCTTCGGACTGGTATTACCCTGCACGCTCTGATCTGCTCTACACTCTACACCCTGCTACATAATCTTGGCCGAAAGGGCTCATGCAAAAGTCCATAGATGCTACAATGCAGCAGACAGCTTCAGCTTCATGATCTGGTTCTTCCGAGGCTCCAGCTGTTCTGAAGCGGAGTGCCGGTCAAAAGCAACCGCATTCGACACCTCGCCAGCGTCACACGTCTCCGGGATATGGATCTCTCAAAGCTACCTGTTCGGCTGAACCGCCAAGCTGAACAGGACGGCCTGAGCTTCGTCATGGTTGTGTGCAGCAAGGTCTCGGGATTCTTGAGCCGGTGACCTGCATCGAGGAAAGACTGATTAACCGTAGGCAGACACTTGTAGCTTTACGAAGCCTTCATCCACGATCACAAGCTGCCAGCCGGTCTTCATCAGGAGTTCGTTGCGGTGAACCTGCGCAGTCCCTGCAGACGTAAAGTTCCTCATGGGCTCCCCTTCCTCTCTGTCACACGTGGCCTGCTCGTAGTTGGTGACACAAACAACGACCTGTCACCCCGGACGATGGAGATTCTGAGATTCTGTATGCCACGAGCTCTAGCTATGGTTGGACGTAGCTTGGCCAAACAGTGGCAGACCTTGTTACCACACAGGCTCCGTTGAAAGGCCGACAGCTCCGCCTCTCGCGACTCCTTCGGAGAGAGCTGCTGCGAAGGGTATGAAAATATTAAAGTCTTTTAAAGTAATTAAAGAGTCTTCAGATCGCACAACACCCACGTGGAAGCAAGTGCAGCCTTCTTTTGTGAAATCTTTTGAACCCTCTCCGACAAGCATGGCACTTGCGGAAGGGATGCCTGGTCCCCAACAAGGACATGCACCACCACGGATGGCGCAAAGCGCTGGAATTCGGCCTGGCAGCAGGACGGCATCCAGCCGTACAGCAACAGGGCTTGTGCTGCGAGCAAACATCGCCTGCCAGTTCCCCAAGCAGGATTTCGGGGCGACGATAAGGTGTGGCCCAGCGTTCTGCTTGCGCTCCTGGCCATGGCATAGTTATAGTTTGGGCCCTTCCCCGACAGAAGCTCCCAAGCGCCCCTTCCTGCAGATGGAGCAGCAGAGCGATGGACTGTATCGTTTTCCCAAGGCCCATTTCATCCTTCCAAAAGCTTCAGTCTCAGCAGTTCTGCCCGCGCCAAAGCCCTCGGCCGACTGGGCAAGTGGCCGCTAGGATACCATGCAGACCATTCACCTGGCAAGCGACCGAGGACTGCACAAACGACGGCCGCGACACAGCCCTGGGGAAGCTGCGTAAAGCGAGGCCAGCCATTCCAGGCCCTCAACCTTCCAGGCTCAGGCATAAAGGGATCGGAGATCCGCAGCTCCTGGCATGCCCTGGCCTGGTGGCTCAGCAGCTCGGCTTGGAGGCTTTCCGGAGGCGATGCATCCGGCTCCTGCACTCAGACCACAGACGCCGCGGATACGGCCGTACGGCCCGACCACAGCCTGCTCTTTGTGCACGATTCTCGTGTAGAGCTCGCGCCGATCGCCAGGGGCCGTGCTGCGGAACTCCTGGCAAGCCACACGGGGGGAATCTGCACCAGCTCCCATGCAACAAAAACCTTGCCTCGAGTGCCTCCGGGCTGCGTCGCCGGAGCAGCTCCTCGGCGTGTCCTTGCGCCGGCCAGCATTCGCAGACCTTCGCCTTCTTCGCAGCTCCCGTCCTTGGATCTCTGCCAGGACCTCTTCGAATCTGCGCTGTGTCATCTCCACCAACTTGGCCTGGCAGAAGTTGCCAAGCCCCTTATGCCTGACATCCAAAGCTGCCCGTAATTCGTTAAAACCAATGGAGGTGCAGCGTCTTCAATGATTTCGACGAAATTCTCCGGCGTAGCCGCCTCTTCGGCCCTCCTCTCCTTGGCTCTCTCTTCATAGCTCAGCTTTCTCCTGGTCGGTGCAAACTGCAACTGTGCAGACTCCTGTGCTCATCTGCCTCTTGCCATCGAGGGCCTAGGTAGAGGTGTACATCAGCATCTGCGGCTCCTTCCCGGCCTACTTGAAAGTCTCAGACCGATGCGTTTTGATCTGCAGGTGTCGTGGTCTGTGGCCTCGGCATTCTAGCTGGCTAATCAAGTGGCTGGCTTGAACCAGTTGTCTAAGCCATCAACAGAGTTCCTGCCGTGCGCTTCGCAGATGCCTCGATTGGCACCGAAGCACTCATCATGGGCACGCGTGCAAGCCTCAGCGCGATGCCTTCTGCACCTTCCAGATCTCGATTCCCTTCCAAGAAAAAGAGAGAGCGAGAGAGAGAGCGAGAGCGAGAGAGAGAGAGTGTTAGCAGTGAAGAAGCAAAGGCAGGTGCATCCACTGCACGCGCACTCGTGCCTTCTCCACGGCCTCGGGCGTCAGCTGCTGTCCTGATGGCGTGACCCGGCGCTCCCGAGCCCAGGCCTCGGCGCGGCGCACGTTCGGACAGTCGGATGCCATTGCTCCGGGCTTACGTGGTGATCCGGCTGCCTGCAACGTGTCGCAGCTGCCCGCATCGCCCAGGCGTTCCGCGACGATCTCCAAAGCCTGGGCACTCGTGTCGAGACGTGTCGAGATGCGGAGAATCGGCTTACGTCGGCCGGGTGAGCAGAGCCTTGACGACGTCATCAATCCGAATCCTGCGGATTCGGATCCTGCCAGGACTTGCGGGATTCGGGATCCCTGCTCACAGCGTTGAACCCTGGAACGCATGGCTTAGGCCAGGCCTGCTGGAGGGAGCCATCAGCTGCGACGCTGCCGTGAAACAAGAAAGATGCTTCAAACTTCAAACTGTCTGTGCGAATCAGTTAAAGTGTGATGCGGAGCGGACGTCCCGCTCAGTTGATAACCCAGAATGCTGCTGCGCACTGAAATACTTTGTCTGAACCAGGGCACTGAGATACTTTGTCTGAACCAAGGCAGGCCAGCAGTCTTCGACCCCTCAAATCCCGAAGCCTGCCTAACTGAAGATAGGTAGCCAACCGTTGTGAGACAGCTGCTGCTTTCGATTTTGCTAAGCCGTAGCTGCACATGGATCCAGTGGGAATCGCAGTCAGGTCCAAATCCGGACTTGCACATTGAAAAAGCAGTAGAATGACGTCGCGATGCCGCGGCCTTGAACTGCGCAGCGAATTAAAGCTAGAAGAGTTTCAAAAGTCACACGCAAGCCTAGGGCCTAGACGAGGACCGCTGTTTACAGTTTCGGTCGCAGGTGGGGCCGTGCACAGAGTATTTCCAGGCAACAGCGCGCCGTTTTGTCGCGCATCGCAGCTTGCAGCCCGTAACTTCGGCCTTTTCCCGCCACCGGCAACATTGCGCGCGAAATCGCACTGAGCGAGCAGCTTTTAGGGTCTGTCGCAAAAGGTTCAAACAGCTGTGTGTCCTTCCACTTTTTGTGGCGGATGTCACAGCACGGTCCATGGCTCAGCCAATGGCTGTTGGAGCTGCAGGTGTGGCCACAGTCCATAATCTTTCGGATCAAAACTTGACACAGGTGAGTATCATGCTATCCTGCAGTGTTCACCCTGCTGCTGGCAACTCCACTGCAGAGCGCAACTTCAGACGAATGTCTGATGAAGCATCACAGAGCCCGCAGGCCTTGGACGAAGCACCCAATGTCCTAAATTAACTTAACCCGCTTCTGGCAATAACGCGAAGCTACTTGCCAATGCAGCGACTAAGGTGGCTGCGCTGGAGTGTCCTCGCAGTCAAAAGGTCCATAAACGCTTTACACGCACTGCTTGTTTTCGGACTCCCGGCTCGTGCAGACGCCACAAGACTCTTGGCCCTCAAAGCCCGCCGAAGTGCCTCGAACATCTCCAGAACTTGTGCCATACCGGGACCATCAGGCATCACTCGCTCGTCATACACGACCACGACCACCTGACGGGAAAGAACTCGTGATACATCTGATTCACAACTCCAAATGGGCAAAAGCCCACAACCCGATGCATGAATGCTGCTTCGAACTGCTTCGTATGACACACCTACGCATCACAGAGAACCGCTTCTTACCGGTGGAATTCCTACACCATTCGGACCATTCATGAACGACTTCGTTTCCCACGGCCTCATCAAGTGGCTGCAAGAAATGCGTCGCCCCATAGTCCGTGTACTCCTCGGTGCATTGCGTGCTGCTTTCAAAGGGAGAGCCTTGGGACCAAAGCCGGTCAGGGCTTCGTCCGAGATGCGCCAGCGCCGAGCGCAATCCATGAGGAGGTCGGGAAATCGCTCGCGGCAAGTTGAGGAAATATCTCCTCAAGTCAACCGATGTTCAAGGCTTCAACTTCATCATGGTCGACGGAACCGCTCCATTCAAGTGACATTGCGAACATCTGCACAAGATTTCGAAGGACCAGGCAGTCCTCCCACTTGTCCGTGTCTTTCTGACCGTTAATCTGCTCAACGATCCACTCCAAGAGTGGCTCATGGAAGAGCAAGTAGTTCCTGCGATGGCGTCTTGTCGATCAACTAACCTTCACACTCGACTGACCAGGAGGCAGTCCTGACTGGCGCCTTCACAGAGTACTGGAAGACCTCCCAATGACAGGAAGCATGACCCAACTCCATGCACGGTGGCTGCAAAATCCAAACCTTTCATGAAAAAAAGCTTCTAACTGCTTCGATTCGTTCTGCTGGACGAGCACTTGTGGGTGCAGGCAGGGGGGCAGAGACAGTGTCGGACAAGCAAAGTGCACCTCTCCGTCCCGCTTCATGTAGGACCTAGGCTCTGCAGGATGTTCTGCCGAAAGTTCACTTCAGTGCTGAGGTGGGGGACACCAGCGCGAGGAAGTCGACGAAGGTGCCCGGACCGAAGCTGTCGACGGGAAAGCTTCGGAGGCTAATTCCTGCGCACAAAAAAGCATACAAAAAGGCATAGCTCGTGGAGTCAGCCGGATATTGTTCCGACACAGGCCCTGCATTTTGGGCTTGGAATCCGTGCGGATCAGACTTCCAGTGCGTTTCGTGGCCCAGCTTTTGCCTACACTGCAAAACCAAACCAGGCCTTTGCTGCCGAAGCCCCAGTTCTTCTTCATGCTCCTTATATGGCCAAGTCCGAGATGCTAATGCGATTTGGCGGAATTACGAGTTCAGCCAAAGAGCAGCTTCTCTGCACCCTCCAGGCTGCGAATAGAGCAGTCCTGCGTGTGGCGCACCGTAGACTCCTAGAGTCCTAGGGTCCTAGAGGCCCTAGAAGATCTGGCGCAAGTGGCGGCCAGAACGCTTCTGCTGATCGCCGCACAGCTGCTGAGGCAGCGGCATTGAAGGCAGCCACTCGCCTTCTAACGATGTCACAGTCGTAGGTGGCAAAGCTGACTGCACCCCTTGAAACACTTTCTTCTGCAAAGACCTGGGGACCAGGTGGTCGACGCGCTTGCGGTCCTAAGGCAACCAGGCGAGCAAGCTTTATCCCTGCTTCTGGCGCTCCTTCTAGTCCCTGCTTCTGCTATGTCTGTGTTCCCGTAGGGTCCTTCGTGTAAACGATGTCAACCAGCAGCCCGAGCTCAGGTTCAACTTGAACCTGCCGTCTGGCAATGAAAGCTTTGCGACGTAAAGCACACAGGAACCCTGCGGCCTTGCAAGCACCAGGGAGCTTTGGGTAGTCGATGACTGCCTCGACAGGATCGCAACGGCTGCTACCAGAAACCGGTACAGAGGACATTTCAGCCCTGCGAACTTCCTCGCAGCTTCTCCGGAAACTCAGCCACTGACATAGGTCACGGGAAATTCCTGTAGTCGTTTCTTGTCTGCCTGACCGAGCATGCCAGGGACACTCGAAGCCGGTGAGCAGACAGGGCAGCTATGGCCTGCTGGTCGCTGACTTGATAGGGGTGAGGAGGCCTCAGGAGGCGGCCCAGGCACTCCGAGTCCGACTTGTTTCAGTGCCAGCATCCAAGCCGCATGTAGTAGCTGAAGATAGCGGCTGGCTTCGTGGCAGAATGGCTCTCCTCATCTGTGCATATTATCACCGCTCGTGGAGGCAAATGCGCGGCAAATGTAACATAAAAAGGATGAAACTGCAGAGATGAGAAACACCTTCCAACTGTGAGAGCACATAAAGCTAACTGGCCCCATGTGCAGTGTAGCAAGAGCCTCACTGAAGCTACTTCCCAAGAACGGGACCCAGGAGGGCGCCGAACAAAGCCAAGAGAGCGCCGGCCACAATCAACTCCTCAGTCAGCCTTACAGCCATGCAGCAACCCATACCAAGCATGCGAGCAGCTTTTGGAAAGAGTGCAGTAGAAGAGAGTCGAGGAAGTCAAATGCAAGATGACTCTCCCTGCTGCTATGGCCACAGAAGCTGGCGAGATGTCGGTCCTGTCCAGCCTCACCGGCTTGCGCCATGTGCCCTGCCAGCACGGACGCGACCGGAAACAGAAGTTGACACTGGCAGTCAGAATCGGCGCTTGCACGATGGCTTAGGCTACTGTATGTGGAAGAATCCCACCTGCCACGTTTCCAGCCACCCCAAGGCCTCATGTGACGGAAAGATGGGTGTCTGAGGAGCACCACGGTCTTTGCATATCTTTGAAACACCAAAATACAGTGACCACTGCAATTTATGTAGCAGCCGAGCTTCCGCAACACCGATGCCACAGCTTCAGTCTTCCTGCTTGTCGCATCATCTGCACAACCTCTCTAAAGACATTCAATGACAACTTTCCACTTCAGGTTTCATGCTCCGGCGACAAGCAAAGCAGGGGAGGCCTACCTTGAAGTTGTTGATGAAGCTGCTGAAATTGACATGATCCATTCCCCACGGGTCCTGTTCACAAGTTGGCGCTGCGATTTAGGGGCAGTACAGCAGCTTCTTGCCAATCAGCTTAGGGTAGGCTCCAGCTGCTTTGCCAGGTGTTCTGCGTGCTCATCAGACTCGAATCTGTAGCACAAGGACCTCGCAGGCATTTTCTTCCAATTGCAGCACGTTTGCAAAGCACTTGTCGAGCACTGTCGGGGGTCAGCAACGTCAAGGCAGCATGTTCTGAGTATGCTAAGTCAATCACTTTAGGTCTTTGCGTGTGACGTAGCCTTTCTTTTTCCTGACGAATCATTGCGAGAAGTTGCAAAACCTGCGGCGACATGAAATTCCCAGCCTATCGAGTCGTGTCCAAACGGCCCACTCTCGCCTCCGCTTCCATACTGTCCAGTTCAGCCCGAAACAAAAAGCCGTTGCAAGTACCTGACCTAACCGTTGGCTCAGACAAGAGGCGGATGCGTCGCTTTGCTAGGCTGACGTCTTCGACACTGCTCCCTGCGGATCCAGTAGACTGCCTTGTTGTACAAAGCAGAGGGAAGAAGAGATGCAAGAAGACACAAACCAGGCGAAGGCAGCTAGGCAGCAGAGGCCGTCATGGCACCGGAGACGAAGCCCAAGGTGGCAGCTTTGGGCACCTTGGACAAGAGAATTCCCGACATTCCGTGAGGCCTCTGCCCCGCCCCCCCGCCTCGGCATCGCGGAGCGGTGCGCAGTGGGATGGCGGAGTGTCCAGGTCAACGCCGCCGACCTTCAAAGGTTCGGCCTTGGACTCGGAGACGGAAGAGAGGCCACAAAAGACCCCCACAGCCCCACACTACCGAACTCCGAACTGGTCGCTTGGCCCGAGTCACCCTTGCAGCGGAAACCAGAACAGCACTCAACGCCGTTTTCACACCGGGCATGGCTCTAGGTTGTGGCATGCATGGACCGTCTGTATCCACATCTTGGTTCCGAAAGGACAAACTTCTCTCAGGATTTCAGTATCATGTAGCTTTGAACGCTCATGTTGCTGAAGCCTGAAAGCTGTAACAGCTGCAGTCCAGTCAATCTTGTGGTGAGAAAGCTCAAGAATAATTGGAGAAGAATCTGCAAGCCGTAGATGACGAAAAGCTGCTCATGATGCCACTGAGTTTTATCGCAGTCGCCCGCGGTTTCGATACCTCAGCATGTTGAAGCGATGAAAGGATGGCTATCTGTGCCACTGTGCAATGCGGCAGCCCTGCGCTCTCGGGCTCTCAGCCCTGAGGCAGCGGCCAGGAAACTGTTGCACGGTTCTTCCGTGAGAACCAATCGTACCTGATCGGTTTCAGTCAAGCCATAACCGCGGTAGCCTGCATTGCAAAACCTGGGCCAAACTGAAACTCTGCCCCCACGACTGACATAAATGAAGCCCTTGCTCAGCAAACGGCCCTGCATACTCTGCGAATTACACTCACCGACCTTGCCAGAAGGCACAGCGCCGCTTCCGGAGATCCCGCTGGAAAGGGAGGCGCCTGAAGACTGCTGCACGATGTTTCATGCGCGTCGCATGCCCGAACCGGCCTGAGCCAGCTCCTCCCAAGAAACGCCTGGCACGCGACACCAAAGCGGCAAAGGCGACTCGAAGCTCACTGCCCGCTGCCGTGCAGGCAAGGCCTGGGTCGAAGTCCAGCTGCCGCGCCAAGTGCTCCAAGCTGCGTCGGGCATCGAGATGCATCAAAGCCATCGAAGAAAGAAGCATGTTCGCTCCCGAGGTTGCCACTGGCCACGGAGAATCAATCGCTCGCCACGTCGCAGTCTGTCACGGCGGGCTGCACGTTGCATCGCCGCAAGCAAAGACAACAAAAGCAAGAAATTACATAAGAGACCCCTGAAAAGGAGAAAACCTGTAAAGCAAACTGATTGCTGTGTATTCGACAGGCAACTACTTCAAGCGTGACCCTGGTTCGGACAAGTTAAGCCTCAGCCTCGATAATTAAGTGCGGACAACCTTACGATGACACTGATTTGAACATCTGGAAGCCTGTCCACGCTGTTGACTGCTGAGCGGATGAAGTCGAAGACGAGCGGCTCATCTGGCGTCAGCCTGCAGAACGAGTCACGCGTCTCTCCAAGCATGAAACAAGTTTTAACGGCTCCTTCGAGAACGGCAGCACTAAAGTGGCTGGGGGCCCTGGTCACTGCTTCGCATTGCTTCGCCTTCCCATGATTCGAAGAAGACCGAGTGTTTCGCACATCTCGTGCATGGAAACCGCCGCGGCACCTGCCAAGTGAAGCCAAGCGGCCAAGCAGTCAGAAGCCGCAGAGTTCAAACCGCGCAGCTGGGTCCCACCTCTTGCGGCAGAGCGCGCCTCTGCCAATTCCTGTGCCTGCTGGCTGAGGCGGTGTTCGCCAAGGCCAAGGCCCAAAAGGCCTGCAGACTCGAAGCCGTGCAGTTGCAACCTGGAGGCAAAACACTGAGACCCCAACCGTGCCGGAGCAGGATCAACCTGAATCGCTCTTTCCAGAGCCCACGGGCCCATGAATCATCATGACTTCACGTCCGTTGCTCATAGCTCCCTTGCAGAAAGCACAAGTGAAAAGACAGCAGAAAGCAGTACTGCGGGGCCCCACTCGGGCAGCTCCAGGTCCAAACGGTCCAGGTCCAGCAGGCGCAGCACGCGCTGGCAGAGAAGAGACTGCCCATCAGATAACAATAGAAAACTCTATACTCTGAGCCGAGAGCTCGAGGCACACCAGGCAGACCGGCTCCTTTGGCCTGCCCGATGCCAAGCGGTGACCCTACCGTGACGTCAAATCCGACTTTCCAAGCCAAGCAAAACAAACCACGCCTGCAACAAGCCCAGCGCCCCTACGGCCCTGGCAACGCTCTTGGGAGCACCTGCGCACAGAATTGAAGCAGCATGGCCATCGGCTGCAGAAATTGATCCAGAACCTGCGAAGGCAGCATCTTGCCGCGTGCTTCGCCAGAAGGTCTCCTCTGGGTGTGCATTTTGCCAAAACTGTTCAGAGAGACATTCAGAGACCGGAGACTCTTCGAAACTCACATGACGAATTGTCTTGTCGATGATCCGACGTTTCCAGACAGCAGCCGGAATGCATGTTCGAGCTTCGGTTATGCTTCCCTTCACAAGACACGCGTGCGAAAGCAAAGCCGCTCCTCTGCCAGTACAACTGACACTGCGGCCGAAGTGTCCACATGCAACCTCAATGTCGCAAGAGGGTGGAGACCCCAACGCACGTGCACCAAGCACCTTTGCGGTCACTAAGCACATCAGCCAGGTAGCGGCCAGCACAGCGCCGCAGACAACAGCGGTCTCGGTCCAACAGCACGAAAGTAGTACAAGCATACACGGTTGGCACCCTGACCCTGAGAAGCGTGCTTGGCCAAGTACTCAGCTTGCGATGCGGATGGCGGGCATGCAGCCTGGCCACCGCAACAGGGCTCGCGCCCAAGCAGCTACTGGCACTGCAGCTAGACCCAACGAAGACCATACCGATTACTGTTAACGCGAGCACAGGCAAAGCAAAGAATTGTCGCTTCCATTGACATCACGACGACCCCAAGCCGACGCCTCCAGCGCTTGTGGCAGCAACTTTTCAAGGGCTGCTCGGGCTTCTGCTGCCTGGAATAAAGGCAGCATGGCCATGTGCTACTGTGTGCCATGTTATCTAAAATCGCCAATACTTGCAACTTTCGTCCTGTGTCGCGTCGCTGACAGAAGCAACGAATAGGCCCATCGAGAGGCAGGAAGATGTTAGTTGGCCTGACGCTCACTCTTGGACTGTCTCAGGCACGATAGCAGCTCATAAGATCTCGTAAGCACCACGGTTCTCCAGAGACGGGCGCTCAAACGACCGAGCGTCAACGGTGTAATTTCTTGCAACTAAGATGCTTGCATCAGAGGGGTCTGCATTGGCCACCTGGGCATGCAGGACATGCTGCAAAAAAGTCCCGAAGTCCTTGTGCTTCAACAATCAAACATAATGTAGGAACCTGATTAAGAAACCCTGGGCCTATAACCCCAAAATAGTAGGATTCATATAAGGAACCCTAATAAAGGCCCCAGGATTCTTAATCAGGTTCCTACATTGCAGAATTCTAATGGCATGCATGACACATGCGGCTTGATTTTTTGCGCAAGGAAGTGTGGCCGCACTCCCGCATCTTGCCCTGACCTGTCACACCTCAAAGGGCTCGACTGCCAAGCGTTGGGCAGCAACCAGTAGCAGAGGCCTTAGGAGCTTGTTTCTTGTATTTTCCTCTTGTGTCGCGTACACGCAGTACGTTTCAATTCGGAAATGAACACAAGGCAGTCTTCATTTCAGTGTCGAACTTTGCAAAATCGGAGTGCAACACGAGCAGGTGCTCCGACAGCGAAGCCTAGCTCGCAGTGCTTGCGACCGATCACGCTCCCAATCATGCTTTGTCGAGGCCCCTGCAATGACGCGCAGGATTTCAGACGAGGTCAGCACCGCACTTGCGCCGTGAAGCTCCTTCAAATCATCCATGGAACCCAGTTTCTCTCGGCAGCTGAGCAAGAGACGACACGGGAGGCATTGCAATGAGTTTAGACTGAAGCCAGGTCCCATCACTCCCGGCTATCTTCCACTTCGAGTCGGACCCTGTGCGACTGAGTGCCACCACCTTCAGCAATCGCTTGAAACGCAGCTTGGCGGGATCTGTCCTTGCCAAGCTGGTAACCATGGACCAGTGCAGTGCTCTGAGCTCAAACTTCAGGGAGGAGACCGATTCGCGATATGAAAAACACGATTCGCCTACTTGGCAGCAGATACACGCAGAGCGGAATCTGGCATGCAATGCAGATTCTGCAAAGCTGATTCGCGCAGCACAGCCAATTCGGCCCCTGACACGGTAGTTTCGTGCGTCAAAAAGACTGAAACCTAAAGCAGCACAGCCACACCCTAAAACCAAAACCGCGAGCCCGCTGACACCCTCTGAACACTCAAAGCCTTTGAGATCCCAACTCTCTCACAACCCCAAATACCTTAAATCGCAAGCGCTATAACAACCCCACTCAACCCAACAAACCACAGACACGTTACCTAAACCCTAAACACCGAAACCCCCGAACACCAACGACAACCCAAAAGTATAGAAACCCCGAAACCCTCAAAGCCGCAAACCCTCTTCAATCACCAGCGCGTGGTCGAACTGCATGCCCGAATCGCACGCTTGAACGTGAAACCGAAAGCCGCGAAATCTACAAAGGCTACCGGTGTGATTCGGCGTGTGAGATCCGGAAGAATAATGCTGCCATGTGCATGGTCACAACATGGCGTCCCCTGCCTTTCAGAGGACATCTGCTCACATTGCGAAACGCAGCGGTCCACCTTTTGCCGAGGAAACTGCCCGCTGAAAGGCTCTAAGGACCTGTTGACAGTCCCGTTTAGGTAAGTTTAGGTGTTCCAAACCTAAGCGAGGGTCAACACAAAGCAGTCCTGCCTTGTCCCGCAGCGAGAGCTCCCTTCTGGGGGCCCGCGTGGCACGGTAAAGGCCTTTGACACGGTCGGGCCTTGGCCAGTGCCTATCGTCAGACCAGTGCCGATAAGATGAAGCTGAGGCTCCGGCACGCCGACAGTGATCGGCCTTCAGAGAAGTGACGAGGTTTGGAATGCTGCGGGAGCCGTGTCGAAAACCACCCGACAACTCAGCAATCGGCCGAGCCCTTTGCAGCCCTCCGGCACACGGAGCATGTGCCTCCGGCGCAGAGCGACCACAAGAGAAGGCAGGATGAAAGAAGCTCCGGGAAGCTCGTCTTCCAACGAATGCGCCCTCAGTGCCTGCAAGAGGCCTTGCCATGTCCAGCGCAACCTGTCCGTCAAGCTTCCATGGATTTCACTCAATGTCAAGATGAGATGGCAAGGCTCGCTCCAAGCGTGGCAACAGCAAATGCAAAAAGGGAAAGACTGGGGGGCCGCAGATTAAACGTGAAGTGAATCCGACAGTGGGGGATGGCAGGGGAGTATACCCGTCCCGGCGGCTCCTCAATACATTTGCGCTGCTCACTGCCATCAGCTGTCGCAGCTGATATCTTGGGTCAGAATACCTCTGGATTTCATCGGTACTGCTAGATTTACAGACGAGCTCGTTGTCGGGTCTTCGGGTTGTCTCCCAATTCCCATTCGATGCCAACCAAGGTGTCTCAGCTGCTTACTGTAGTGGTCATCGGTTGCATGTCCTGCCGTCGATGCGATCGTGCTGTCCGATGCTGTCCAAACTGTGACTTGTGCAGCTGATTCTAGAAACATTCCAGAGAGAAGATGCTCACAGAACGGCAATCAAACGCCAGCAAAGTATCTCCACCCTGCACAACGAATGCGCTGAAGGCGCCGGGTACACCGATCTTAGACAACTTAACCATGGACAAACCCGGATAGTGAAGTTGCTTCGCAGGACTCTCTGTATTGATCTCAAGCGTAGTTGTGACTTCATCTCACTAGACGTACCCACAAGCCCATACGGAACGTTACGGTGTAACAGAAGAACAGCTCAGGATGCTTTTAGAGATGCACGGAGCTCCAGAAAGCTCTGCAACGAGCGTCATATGTACAATGCAGCTGCTGGCTGCCAAGGCCTTGGAACCTTGAGTTAAACGATCTCTTCGAGAAGACACAAAAACTGTTGGAGGGCACAAGACCCTTCCACTCTGAACAAGCAGGAACATCTACTTAGTAGATCTCCATGTCATAAAGCCTTTTAAAACTGATGCCATGCATGTGCAGCAGCACATGCTAGAACATTATCACGGGTGTTCGTCACGTCCCAGGGCAGGCAGGTGTCCTCTGCGTGCGCACGAGGTTTGGAGGTGCAGTCTCAAAGGTTTCTGCCCAGGTGCCAACATGAGCTCGTCGGCATTTGACTTCGGTCCTTCTGCATACTCAACACAATCCATGCAGTTGTGAAATGCGCCATTGAGCCGGAGGCCTCTTTTCGCTCTTGGTGGCAGTTGACTCAAACCTTGAGGCGAAAGCCAGCTCTAACCCCATCACCGAGATATCTTGCGACTGCCAAAGCGAGAACTGAGGAAGGCACAGAAACTTCTCCTGCTCATGGAAATTTTCAACTTCCATCATCTGACAAGATTTGATCCTTGCAAGACTTCTTCGTCGTGAGTCTGGGACTCCGGTTGCACAAGATTACAACGTTACTCTACCACACAGAGCACAACAGTTTCTAGTAGGTCGACCGATAAGAAACTCATGCTGACACCAGGAGCACAGCAGCAGCAGTAGCATCAGCACTGGTAGTTGTTGTAGGAGCAGCAGCAGAAGTAACAATAGAAGTGGCAGGAATGCTACTCTTTTTGGCATTTTGGTTATTATATTTTAGTAGTAGTAGTAGTAGTAGTAGTAGTAGTACTAGTAGTAGTACTAGTAGTAGTAGTGGTAGTAGTAGTAGTAGTAGTAGTAGTAGTATTAGTAGTAGTGTAGTGTAGTAGTAGTAGTAGTAGTAGTAGTAGTAGTAGTGGTGGTGGTAGTAAGCACCCCTGCTCAGCTGTGTCCCAATAGCGGGACACATTTTTGCTTGACTAGCTCTGCGTAGGTGCCATGGAATGCAGAATCCCGTCGCTCGGCATTCAGGGGTATTCTGCTCTCTCTTATGTGTGCTGTCGGCGACCTTGCAAGGGATAAGCAACGGGGACCACCTCTGCTCCTGTAAGGGGTCGTGCCGACGGAGCTTTGATGCAATGGTCCAGTTGGAGCCACTCTGCGGCCCCTCTGTGAACTACAGCCACATTTTCTTACTCAGCTGGCAGACTCTGANCTCTGCTCCTGTAAGGGGTCGTGCCGACGGAGCTTTGATGCAATGGTCCAGTTGGAGCCACTCTGCGGCCCCTCTGTGAACTACAGCCACATTTTCTTACTCAGCTGGCAGACTCTGAAGACGACAAAGAGAGGGCTGCGGCTACAGAGCACCTTGCAAAGGAGAAGCAACGGGGACCTCTGCTATAGCATGGGGACGTGCCGACGGAGCTTTGATGCAACGGTACAGCTGGCGCCGCTCAACGGCCTCTCCCTTATTCGCTCACCCAACGAGCAGACTTTGAAGACTACAAAGTGTGAGCTGCAAAGGATAAGCAACGGGGACCTCCGCTGCTCAGGCAAGGGGTCGTGCCGACGGAGCTTTCCTGCAACGGTACAGTTGGAACCACTCTGTGGCCTCTTTTTGAACTGCTGCTACCTTCACATCACGGGCAAACCGTGAAGTCGACAAAGAGTGAGCTGCAGCTGCAAAGTGCCCTGCAAAGGACAAGCAACGGGGACCCCCTCTGTCTCTTTGACAAGGGGCCGTGCCGACGGAGCTTTGATGCAGGCCTACAGTACGCCCAGCTCGCCCTACATGGGCCACAAGTTGACAGGTGTGCTGTTTNCCCTCTGTCTCTTTGACAAGGGGCCGTGCCGACGGAGCTTTGATGCAGGCCTACAGTACGCCCAGCTCGCCCTACATGGGCCACAAGTTGACAGGTGTGCTGTTTTCAGGCCATACGCCGCGGGACATCTAAGCAAAGCTAGTCATTCACAGTGCCGGCCCGGTCCCAAGTCCGGGGTGAGTTCCTGGCTGAGAACCTTCTTTACTGCTAATCTGTTTACCAGGACTCATGGTGTGAGGGTGCCAGCTCTTTCCGCTGGAGCTGGNATTCATCCACGCTGTTCCACAGCAAGTGCTGAAGCAAGCGGAGATCCAGGCACTATTTTTAGGTAACCAGGTCCTACTCACGCCTGTTGAAGCCAACTGTCAAACGCTTTCTCGCGTGAACTTGTTGCAGACACTGAGCTCCTTTCGTTACTTTCAGATACCCGATGTGTGTCTAGCTGCAGATCATCACTACCTTGTCCCGAATGCTGATCGAAAGCTGGCGGCGGCAACCTACCCCATCCTGGGATGGGATGGCCCGCACTGGGTCCCGGCCCCACGTATGCTTCGAGATGTGGTTTGGATTTTGACGCGTGCATCCCTCCAGGTCACAGTTAGTAAGTGCGAGAAAGCTGTGTTCCGGCGATGCTCTGCAGTCTGACCTCTCTTGGGTGCTGAAATCTCTGGAGTGAGCCTAGTGGCGCCGTTGACGGCCCCTACTGTCTGAGGTCTAGTGTGCCATTTTTGGCCACTGTGTACATGCTTCTGCAACCAGCNTGACCTCTCTTGGGTGCTGAAATCTCTGGAGTGAGCCTAGTGGCGCCGTTGACGGCCCCTACTGTCTGAGGTCTAGTGTGCCATTTTTGGCCACTGTGTACATGCTTCTGCAACCAGCCATGTTAGCACACGATGCATTGCGTCGTTTGTGCTCCGTGATGACTTTGGCAGTATGAGCATTTTTGGTTATGTAGTTGTACATTTGTTGATTGTACAGTTGGTATTCACCGTTCGCATACCTAGTCAGTAAGAGCAAGAACGCTGGGTCTTGCGAATGCGCTGGGTAGGCCTCGAGCTTGCAGCTATTCGTAGCGGAACTCGACCTTGTCCATGTGGTTTAGTGCTCTCGAAGCACCTGTGCAATGCACTGCCACTAGCCTGAGCGCCAAGCTGAGCAACCGGCTGCGATTGAAATGAAATAGTTGTAGTAGTAGTGGTAGTGGTAGTGGTAGTGGTAGTGGTAGTGGTAGAGGTAGTGCCAGCAGTGGTAGTGGTAGTGGTAGTGGTAGTGCAAGTAGCAGTAATAAATAAGTGATAAATAAGTGGTAAGTGGTAAGTGGTCGTGGTCGTGGTCGTGCTCGTGGTCGTGGTGGTAGAGTAGTAGTAGTAGCAGTAGTAGTAGTAGTCGTGGTGGTGGTGGTGGTAGTAGTAGTAGTGGTGGTTGTGGCAGTGGTAGTGGTAGTAGTAGCGGTAGTAGTACTAGTAGTAGTAGTTGATGGTAGTAGCAGTAGTAGTAGTAGTGGTGGTAGTAGTAGTAGCAGCAGTAGTCGATGGTAGTAGTAGTAGTCGTAGTAGTAGTAGTAGTAGTGGTGGTAGTAGTAGTAGCAGTAGTAGTAGTAGTAGTAGTAGTAGTAGTCGTAGTAGTAGTAGTAGTTGTTGTTGTTGTTGTTGTGGCAGTGGTGGTGGTAGTGCTATTACTATTACCCTGAAGTTGGACAAGATTCATCAGCTGTTGAAATTTACATGAACTGCAGGAAAATGCTTCCTGCCATGCAGAAGCAAGAAAGAACGTCCTGTTGTCGAGAACGTCGTCCATATGCTCAGAGTGCTTGTGGTGCATCGACCTTCTGTGGAGAAGGTACCACAGAAGCTTCGCAAAAAGAGGTGGGGCCACCTCATGGAGCCGAACCAATCTCGGCACGTGCGCTTCGCATCTCCCCTCAGATGCGAATCTCTCGCTGCGAAGCAGCACACACGAAACATGGGAGGCTCGATGCAAGAAAGGCTCACTCGGACTTTGCTTGTGAGCACAACCTCCTGCTCGATCTGCGAGGAAGACATCTTGCCGAGCTCGATGTCGTCCAGGAGATCCTCCACACCTGGACTTCGGCAGTGTCGACGTGCTGACAGCATGGATGACATGCCCCCAGATGTGTCCGAGCAGCTGTTTTACCTGTCGGTCTGTCCGTCCGTCCTTCCGTCCGTCGGTCCGTCCGTCCGTCCGTCAGTCTGTCTGTCTGTTTCTGTCTGTGTCTGTCTTTCGCAGGGCCTAGGGGCAAGTTGCTGTCTGTCTGTCTCTCTGTTTCTCTCTCTCTCTCCTGTCCTCTTCTTACATGTTGTGTTTTGTGGTGTGTGTGTGTGGGTGTGTCTTAAGCATCTACGCCTTGCGACTGCCCAATTCTCCCTTTCTGCAAAGCCTCCGAGAGCTGCAATAATCCTCACTGATCTCTGCGCCCTACTTGTATCACATGTCAATCATGTCAGTATGCCTCACTGCTTCGCCGAGTGGCAGTCTTCAATTTCTGCCTCTGCTGCAGCGGAGGATTCCAAGGTTGGCGTACCTGCTCTGTTCATGCGGCGTGAATCCGAGACTTTGAAAGCTCCGGACTTCGGAACTGTGACGTGGCCGCTGACTACGGACACTGGTCAGTCTTGATTCCGGACCCCGGAGCTTTGCAATACCAAGGCACCCGACCCAAGCATCGAAGAAACGCGATCTGGCAGGGTAGTGAGCGAGTTAAAATTTTTCTCTGCAGATGAAGAGAAGAGCCTTGCGGCGGCTTCGTGACCCTAGATTATGGAGCAGGCCTCCTCACAAACTCCCATGTCACCAAACATGCACAAATGATGGGTGCAACATCCCTGCTGGCCTCTGCGAACTGGGCCCGAGTATCCAACACAAGCAGTTGGGTTCGACAGTGGAACCTGCGGGCAATGCTTGACCATTGAAGTTCCATGTTTCACTCTCACTGCACGAGACTCATGATGCAGGGTAGCCTCATAGCAACGATGCTCAGGGTTGTATCTTCCCATCCATTCGGTTCTCCGTGATCTCCAATGTGTCATTCGAGTGCTGCCTCAGGACGAACGAAAACTCAAGTCACTGGCAGCTGACTTGACCCAAAGGCACAAATGATTTGCAAAAATCCATGGCAGAGTACGCATGATTCGAACATCACGAGTGCCACCCAGGCACAACTCTGACAGTTCCACTCCTCATTGCCCGAGTCATGCTGGTGAACCTGTTCAATTGTCGGCTGCCAACCCCGGTGGCAGCACTGAACCGTGACAGAAGTTTGAACCGTCAACAATGTCCAAACCCACCCCAAAGGAGCGTGTTGATCCTATGACGAAAAAATCGTGCACATGGCTTGCAACCTGGCTCTAGACTTTGCACCGCAGCCTGCCAGATGAGAAAAAGGTAGTCAACGAAGGCATGATGCAAGAGGAAAACTGGATCCGCTGTTGCAAACGGCAGGATGGCCATGTCTCCGCCTGGACCCGGCAAGCAGGTGCTGTCGTTCTGGTTGTCCCGGAAGGTTCATATCCAAGACAGAGAGAGACGTCGTTGTTCAATCATGCTAGCTTCTAGCTTGCTTGTGGACCTAGCAGAATCATCCACAGACTACATATCTCACCTTCCGGTCCGGCCTATTGCGACATGGAGCTGCGCGTGGACAGCTTCAATCCAGGACTGGAAATGCTCAAACCTCGTCCTCCGATAAAGGCCTGCCTGCAATCAGCATCACACAGCTGCTTACCACACAAGCCAATCAAACATGAGTGCACGCAAAGCAAATAACATCAACATGTGTCGAATCTGCCAAAGTGCTATCAGCACCGGAAAGGCTGTGAGATGAAAATCATCACGCGGAGCTCGGTTGACACAATACGAACCTTCGTTTGACACAGATGCCGAAGGAAAGCACAACATCTGCGCAGCATGTGAGCACTGGTGCTTCCGCAAATCCCAAGGCAAGCCAAACTGCAGCTGCGTCTGTGTGCAAATGGACGCTCTGTCCAACGAGCAGCAACCCCTGTCTCGACCTCATCCGCACCACAACCCCTGACATCTGATCTCTCATGGACGGATATACGGATATACATGGTACCTGTGCCTGACCTGCAACCATAGCTTAGATTCCAGCACATTTGTGGCGTTCGTCTCTCGTCGAGCACCATGAATCATCGTCGCCAGGCCCACGTCCGCCTTCAGCACGGCCATACCGGGTGTCAGACCAAACCTCCGAGACACCTGAGCAGCTGTGACCTGTGACCGTCCTACCTCAGCAGCTTTGAAGGATCTCCAAGCGCTGCACCCCAAAGGTCTCCCGCATCTCGGTTGGAGTTCCAGTATGGAAACGTCACGTTACAATCGCCAGATAGCCTTAGGAGACGTTTGACTGAGCACACACTATCAACATGACAGCCCTCCAGAATTCTGCTGGACGGAAGCGACCCACATCCGATGTTTCAGTGGAAGGGTAATTGCATATGGAACTCAGGCACACAAAAATGACTTACTGACTTACTGCTTCTCACTCAAGATAACAAAGTCACAACCAGTGTACACATATTCAACAACATCAGCCGTGTCAACCTATGTGCCTGACGACGAACTTCGCCATTCAACACCGGCCCCTTTTTTGCAGCAGAACCTTCCAAATCACCTGCTGAGAAAGTCAAACCCCCTGCTGTCAATTTGGGTCTGCCAAAAACGATTTATTGCAACAGTTGCAGGGATGCTACGACAGGCCTTCCAATTGAGAGCGAGCTGCACTTGAAGTCGAGTTTCAACTTCGAAAAGCAATCGTCTGTGCATGACCAAAAACTCTTGAGGATCCCGGTGACAATACCTGCAGCTGCTGGACAGTGATGTGAACTGAGCTCAGGTCTTTCGACTTCAATGATCTTCGGAAAGGCAAGGCTCGGATGGAAAGCAAGAAGGGAGTCGTATGTGTAAGGGAAATCGGCCAGACCTGGAACGAGGGCTGCAGAATTCTCTCAATTCTCAAACTTATCTGCAGCCGTGTCATGGTGTTCAAGGCCCAAGCAATCGGATGGATCATCACATAACGACCAGTTGTTTTTCAGCAGGTTCAGCGCTTCGGCAAACTTGTTGAACTCTTCGTCCGTCCTAGCAGATTGCCGGGTGGTGCTGGGCCCGCGATACAGGTTGTCAAAAGCGCAGCCGAAGCTCATTTGCTTGATGTCCTTTCTCAGTCTTTTTTGGAGGCCGGTGGGCCTTCCTGATGTGTCGATCGGTCGGCAGTGATTCTCGCCACCATCAGGCGAATGTGTGGTCCTTGCTGCTGCACTCTGTGCCCTGTGCCATGCATCCCTGATGCAGTGTGGCTTCCCATGGGATGGCAGGATGCATCTTCCTGTTTAAGGACATTCAAGCAATTCAAGCAATCACCAACTGCATAAACAGGCCTAGCTGCGGAGGTGAAGGTGCTGGCGTTGGTGTCGGTGGCGGTGAAGGTGGCGGTGGTGGTGGCGGCGGTGGTGGCGGTGGTGGTGGTGGCGATGGAGGGCTTGATGTTGTTGTTGGTGGTGGTG